>WBNH01008521.1:3952-50532 GCA_013401255.1 Urocolius indicus
TGTAACTGCAGAAACTGCAACCGTAGTGAAGAATCCACGCCAGAGATATTCACCAAGGATGGCGTCCTGTGTGAGGGACCCTGTATCCGCAGAAGCCACAGCTGCTGGGAACAACCCACACCAGAGAAGTTTGTTAAGGACTGTGTTCCAGAGCAGGAATCCCATGTTGGAGCAGGGGAAGAATGCCATGAGTCACCCTCCTCTGAGAAGACAGAAGCAGCAGAGCCCATCTGTGAGAGACTGACCACATCCCCCATTCCCTGCCCCCCTAAGCTGTTGAGGGGGGAGGAGGTAGAGGTATCAGGAGCAGTGAGCTGGGCCCGGGAAGAGAGGAGGGATGGGAGAGGGAGATCTTAAAGTGCTGGCTGTAATTTTCTCATCATCCTACTCCCTTCTTGCTTTTTGTTCTGTTCTGTTTCTTGTAGAATAAACTTTCCTATTTTCCTCTCTAAGTCAAGTACTGAGAGTCTTGTTCAGCACCCTTTAAAATCTTCATTAGTATTAAGGTTTAACTTCTCTATGTTCAATAAAACAACCAGCTATTTTAAATTCTTGCTAAGAATTCTTCCAGCATTTTTCCATCAACTGAGCACATAAACTTCAGCTACTAATAGCACCCCAACAGTAAGTTGCTCTTTTGAACTGTGCTTGGAGATGACCAGGAGGAACTTTCTGCAGCTTTCTTCTCTATCTCCTTCACAACTGAACTCTTAGATGAAAGTCAGTAAAGGAGATACACTTCGTATGTTGCAATGAACTATAATCATTGAAGCAATTAAGATGTCTTAAATTCTACTCCATGGAAAAAGCATTACTGAAACTATTAGAATAGCTCCTTAGAAAAAGAGCTTCAGACTGCTCACAAAAAATAAAAAAAGTGAACTCCAAGGTGCCTACCTTCCCTCCAACACCTTTTGCAGAGGCAAGGAGGCCCTGAAGCTCAACTCCTCTCAATCCTAAAATGTGCAGACAGCTTTAAGGAATGGAGGCACTGGTATAATG
Organism: Urocolius indicus; assembly: GCA_013401255.1. Taxonomy (NCBI): domain Eukaryota; kingdom Metazoa; phylum Chordata; class Aves; order Coliiformes; family Coliidae; genus Urocolius; species Urocolius indicus. The sequence goes on from WBNH01008521.1 coordinate 4,955, forward strand.
CAGTCTTAGAAGCACTGCAGTGTTGCAGATGTGACCACAGACTGAGTATTAAATAACAGGGTGGGTTAATTTTGTTCAAATCCACAGTATTTATGTCAAGATGGCAGCATTCATTCTGATTCCTCCAGATTTCAACATCGCATTGGTGACTTGGTATGTGGCAGGCTTCATGTCAAAAATTTTGCTAGTGGATCATATTGGTGAGGTATGGTCTGGGGCTCTGACATTGATTGCCAATATGGACAGATAGGATAGAATTTCTTGTTTTCTTCATTTAAAAATATTTTATTGATGACAAAGTTTTCCAGCATGCTTCATTTCATCCACCAATGCAGATACTACCAGATTTCTTAGCATTCCTGTATTAGAACCATCTCATCTGTTTCACAAACAGCTCTCAGTTCTAGCAAGTCATAAATAACATTTCAACTCATTAAGCCGCCAGAGGATGTATCCAATAGTGATACGGACCATCCTAAATTAGACACAGGCAGACCAAAGCTTTGCCCTTTAGCAATTCTCATTCGCAGCTTAGCCTGTATGAAAGTGTTATTTTCATTTTTATGCTCCCCTAAGCTTCTCAAACAAAGGTATTCATTCACAAGTATCTCTCTCACAACAGTTCATTCAAGATTGGGAAAAAAAATTGTTTTAACAAAGGAATTAAACCAATGTAATTCTGAAATTAGTACCTATCTTCTTCCTTCACAGAAACTTGTTAACAGTCTCTGTTCTGGATCATAGAACAAAAAGGAAAAATCTGGTTTTCAAGAACTCTCTGTAGAAAACTCGAAAATGATGAAGAACAGGACTGGCACTATTCTCCCCCTTGCATCCACAAACACAAAGTAATCTTGCTTCAGGCTACTTAAATCAGAAGTATTACTGCCAATGCAGTTATAAGGTCAGTCAATGTATTTCTCAACCTCATTTATCCAAGAACCTTTTGGAACACAGCTCATGCAATGTTTTAGGTGGCAGCTGAATGTGTGCCTCAAATCTAAAGCACTGCTCTCTGATAAAGTAAAAACATCAACACTTATACCCAATAGTTTTAGCCTTGGAGTTCTCACCTACAAAGACTACAATTTAAATTCAAGATCCCCCTTCAGCATCACTTTACACTATACAGAATGACATCACACCTTCCGACACTATGTCTGCAATTAAATATTTCTCCATTCTGTTCCTAGGCAAGAAATCTTTTTACACCAAGTAGCAGCAATGTGAGCTTCTAGCACATAGAACATCAAAATCATCATGTACGGATGTGGGCAATCTGCACATCCATCATTAATACCTTGAGGCTCACATTTTCGTGTGCCTGCAGCAGAGCAGATTCCTAATTGGGAGAAGCATGTAATCCTTAATCAGCTTTAATAAGGAATGCTAAATATGTGTTAGAATAGCCATCTCACTAGCTGATCAAGTACTACTTATATCTTTCCACTCCCACAACAAAAGATCAGGAAATAAAGTAAAGGACCTTTTGTTTCCAAGCACTGAAGTCAACACCTATAAAGAAGAACACCAGTCACCAGCGAAAGACAGAAAGGTGTGGCATCAGCCCAATCTAGTTTCTTTGCAATCCCCGAGTACATTCTTTATGTTGAAACTTATGCTTTGAGGTTTGGTCAGCCCAGAGTGACAAAAAGCAGTGGTTTCAGTAGCCAAGGCTACCAAGCTGAAGTAGAGTAGTCACAGATTAAACCATTAACTACTTAACGTCCAAAGTGCAACAGTCACCTCCTATGGGAAAAAGTGCTGGTCATTTGGTTCCAAAGGAGAGGAGAAACAACCTTCATTCAATAGCACAGAAGTCAGACAGAGACTATTCAATAAGGAAGTCACAGGATCAGTGCTGGGTATTAAGCAGCCTCTTAGCTTGACTCATTTTGTGCAGCTAAATGCTCTATACCTCAGGGAGGGTAAGTTGTCAGCAATCACTAACTGAAATGAGGAACAGTCATAAGCCATGTCCTAGAGAATTCACTAAGACAGAGGTATATGCTCTGGCAATCAACTTTTAAAAATCATGCTGCTCAGGCAAGATTCGCTTCTTTTGTGGGAATTTTTAGTATACTGTGTAGAATAGCCAGCAGAAAAGATCAAGATTTAATCCTATTTAGGCAGTCAGAAGTACAGCACCCCCTCTCTTAGGTCTGAATATGGACACATCTCTTTTTTAGGTAACTTACAAAGTAGAAATTAAGTCAAGTATTACAACGACTCATTTCTACTGAGTTTGCTTGACAAGCTTTTGGTAGGTAAGACAGAAGGGTTGGCTTCTGTGAGAAGATGCTCAAAGCTTCTTCCCCCATGTCCAACAGAACAGTACCAGCTAGCTCCAAGACAGACCTGTCACTGGTCAAAGCCAAGCCAATTAGAAGATAACAGTTCTGTGATAATATATTTAGGAAAGGGGAAAAAATCCAAGGTGAGATGACAAAGCAGAAAAGCCTTCAACCACTGTAACCAACTCAGGTGCACAGTCTAGGGAGTCAAACACTCAAGTAAAACTTGTGTAACTTTCTGCTCTTCCACATGTGAAACTTCTGTCTAAAGATGCTAATACTCAGAAGGTTTAAGTGGCCTGTAAACATTTATAGCATTCAAATTAGATGAAAATGCAAATGAAGACAATTTTTGGGTGTAGAATCTAGATAACGAACCTGAGCTCCTTCTGACTTGCAACATAAGCATTGTTTTATTCTGACTTTATTCCATGGTTTAACAGAATTGCCAAACACCATCTGACAACTCACTGCTTGGAAAACATAGATAGAACAAACCCCAAAGCCAACATACCTGTTATTTTGTCACGCACAAGCTTGCAGGATTCTATCTCACCAATGCTGCCAAACAGGCTCTTTAGTTCCTCCTGTGTCATGTTCTGTGGAAGGTAGTTGACTATTAAGTTGGTCTTGCTGTCTTCTGTGTTCCCAGAATCAACTGGTGAAGAGCAATTGTTTACGGTAGTTGAACCATGAGCTGTGTTATTGCAGGTTGGTCCATTAGACAATTGTGTTTCCATGGCAGCAATAACCTGCTGAAAAAACACAGAAAACAAGAACTATCAAAATTCATATTTCACAAACTGTTAGGAAAGTTTACACAAGAACTTGAAAGATCTGTCACTATGCAGAAATGGTATTGTCAGAGTCATCCATGTATGCAAAAACCCCACCAACACAGAAGCATTTTAATGGTTAAGTCAAGGCAATACTTTAAAAAATTCCAAACAAATCAAGTTGAGTTGAGCTGGTAGCAGCTCTCTCAATCAAGTCAATGCTCAAAGCTTCATTTCCATCCTTCCCCATTCCCTCCATTTAGGGGCATTACAAGCCTTTAATGTTTAGAAGCTACCAAGTGGAATTGGCCTGTTGCAATGGTAGCTGCCTTATTACTTTACAACTGACAACTCAAATAACACAAAATGTAGCTTCTCACGTGATAATATTTGCTTCTTTTCAAAGAGGTGAATATTTACTATATCCTGAGACTATTTCTTTAAGTAATAGCAGAAAGCAAAATTGGTAATTTAAAGATCTACTTTATCTCCCTAAAGGAATATGCTGGGAGGGAAAACAAACTTCCTTGATAGCCTCTAGGTCAACCTTCTGTCAAAGGTTAAAAGTAGGTGTTTCATTCAAGTGAAATGTCCCAGCTTTCAGTTCTTCCCTCCCCTGCACCCTGAAAACAGTTTGATTGGATACTTTAACTTGATTTACTTTCAGTCATCAAATTAAAGGAGTGAGCACAACTCCAGAAAATACCATGTTTCACCCCAAAAGTAACTGACTATGATTGGCAGATACAGCAGGAATCATTTGGAGATATTTCAGAACTTGCCCACAAGCTACCACATGTACAAAAAGTTCTGCCATCTCATTCAAGTCACTGAATGGTACCAGTCAGTAAATACAAAGGACTTTAATGTCACCCTAATATCCAAAACTTGGGCAGTCTCATCCAACAGAAACATCTATTAGTTAATTCTCCAGTAACAAACATTTCAGCACAGAAGCAAGATTCCTCAAGAAGGTTCCCTCCAAAAAAAAAAAAAAAAAAAAAAAATCAAGCAATCACTGAAATCCAGCCTCAAACTTCTAGGAATTCTCACTAAAACACCCAAAACAAACAAACAAACAAACAAAAAACCAAACCAAAACAAACAAACCAACCAATCAAAAAAAAAACCCCAAAAACTACAACCCAACTATTATAATGTTAGGCTTTCTGAAGAGTATCTGTCCTAACTGTCCTGGTCAAAGGTGCATATGTCTATGCAAGGCACAGGTGAACAGCTGGTAGGTCAGCTGTACTCAGGGAGTGCAGATTTGCATTTCCTAGAAATGAGAGGGAGGTAGCTGAGTATCTTAAACTATAAATCAGAAATTCCTGGGAATATACTTGTGTTCTGCATAGAGAAGTATTATCCAAGAGGTTATCTCAGCCTAACACACAAAAAAAAAAAAGAAGTGAAGATGCATCTGTTAAGGACATTTAATATAGAAATGTGCTCTAGTTTTCTCAAGGAGCTACAACTGGAACAATATTTTCTTCCCTTGCGACAAACTTCAAGGGGTAACCTGTTCCTGCACTTTAATAAAACAAGTCTGCTGAAAAAGTGAGAAAGTAGATGATCTCAATTAAGGTAAATTAATTTTCAAAACACTAATATATCTGGCAGAGCTAGTAGCCACAAGTGCTGTGCTCTGACTGAGGCTCTCTGGGATTGCTTCCCCCACTCCTTCATCTCAAACTATTGACTGATCAAAATTAGCAGGACTTAGCTAGGACAACAAACAATCCTCATGTAATTGCACATTTATTTTCATGTTCAGGTGGCAAGAATGAGATCCTAAGCCAACATTCAAGTGAACAGCTGCAGTAGCCTGTGTGTGTTGAAATTACAGCATTTCTCAGCTATAGAACCATCTGCTCTGAATGAAGTGATACTAATATGTTTTACAAATAATGCATATTCCATTGATAGGTTGAATACAACTGCTCATAACACACAAAGTACATCTTCAGCAGTTACTAAATATTTTCCACCCAGAAAAATAGTTCGAGATAAACTTACAGTTTTCAAATTTCTTAGAACAAGACTTGTAAATACACTTTTAAAATAGTAATCAGAAATACACAGTATACAGGTTTTTAAAGTTACTGTGATTTAGCATTCAGACCATACCAAAACCATTTTAGTACAATACTACTCTTCAATTATCCACTGGATATTTTGAATTGGTACTGAAATCTAATTGACATTAGAAGAGGGGCACCAGTACACCAGTGTGCTCTAGGCTCTCACAAACAGGGACACAACCTACAGCCTATAGTGAAATGTAAAAAGAAAGATAACATTCCAAATGGGAGATTAAGAGTTTGGTATGGCCTCAGCACTTATAACATGTAAAAAGTAGCCTACAGAATTTAAGAAAAAACCCACAGACCCCAGTCCAAGGCTCTGCTGCCCACGAACCACTTCTAAGCAGAGAAGCCACATCACACAGTCTGACTGCCATGCTAGTTTGGAGTTGCCGTCTGCAATATGGACACAAAAAGTACCGTATGTTAGATTAGCAAGATAACGCAACAAATCAGTTTGTACAAATTTACAGTAATTGTGTTTCTATTCCCAGCACGTCCATACAGTGTAGCTTAATTGGTTTTGAGGCAATTCCAATCTAATCTTTCCAAAATAAGTTAAAATTATTGTTCTTAAAAGTAAGCATCTTATTTCATGAAAGAAGATTTAAAAAACAACGCAGTCCAGTAACTCCTGCGTCTACCCTAAACTATCTCCAGAACCACACCACATCTAAAAGGAACTATACCACAAGGCAAATTTTTAAATTCCTCAAGATTTAAGGAAGAGGAAAGAAAAATAACACATTCAGTTGATTTTCCATTAGCACATAAGATGACCATGCACCATTAGAAAAAACAGCTCTCATTACATGCCTTTCCCAGCCCACGAGAAAATATACATGGTAATAAGCTATTTTGCTAGAATCTAGTCTTCTGAAATTCTCAGGCTTTAACAACTAAGTAAATCAAAATCTATCAAATAGCATTCAGTATGTGTCCTTGCAATAGCTGTTTAAGAGTACCTCTGGACATACAAGTAACAGCAGAGTCAAGGATTTCTCATGTGGAACAACGGGAGCAAAATACACATGAAAGAGTTCTTCATAAGGATATTTTTGTCCCCACACACACTGTTGTTCATTGTTAAACAAAACATTATTGCAAACTCAGTTGGATTTTAATTGAACAGCTCTAGGATACCACAAAAGCTAACAGACCACTTGCAGTACAGATGTTGAATATAACCACCTACTGGCAGAAACGGGAAGACTCCTGACTGTTGCCACAGTTTGAGATTGAGATCTTGCCACTGGTTAGCAGATGAGGTAAATCTAAACTTCATTAAAAAGGACTCAGATTGTGGATGGCTGCTCCATTCAGGCTTTAGAAATACATACTTTGTAAAAATTTTTCCTGGCTTAAAAAGTGTAGATGAGTCTTCACTTCAGTTTGTTACCAAGGTCCATATGGTCAGCTGCCTTCCTGTCTGGTCTTGATTTCTAACTTGGGTTGATAAAGACTTTTAACAATCTTTCTATGCAAAACACTGAAGCTTCAGTATCAGCTGCATGCTTGCATTCCATTCTCTCAACTCAAAAAACAATGTAACAACTGCAATTCTGAAGCTCTCCACTATATACAAACAAATATGTTTGATGCTTATTACATCAAGAAAAACTGGAAGTCTCTTAAGCTTTATTAAGGAGATCACGAGAGGTCTACAAAATCCTGTCCTACACAGATGACAGCTATGTGCACATGGTGATATATTTGGATCTCTATGGCTCTCAAAGCTGCATGACCTGATTTCCTGAACCACGGGCTGCAGTCCAATAGGACAACTTGTGCACTAGACTTCAGTGTACTCACTACAGAGACTTCACTGTGCCCTCAAGCATTACAGCACTTCAAGAAAAGCAGAAGATCTATTTCAAGTACTTCTACTTTGCATAACACATCTATCTTTACTGAAGTGTTCCACAATGTACTCACATCAATGCAAAAGTCAGTTCCTTATGACACACCATGGTGTCAAGTTTCGTTTTACCTTTTTTTACTATTTGTATTACTTTTGAAGCTGTACAGAATGCTGTTTTACACCTATTGTGGAAAATAGAATTCTTACTTTTATCTACACTTTTACCTGACCTGAAGAAAAAAGGGATATTGCCAGAAAAAGAAAAAAAGCAATTTTAAAAATCAGTTTCTGAAGTTAAGACTGTAGTTTAAGATTACGACACATTAACAGAGAATTCAAGCTCCAAATAATATCCAAAAAAGTTGGAGAATACTGAACTACTAAAGAATTGCTAACTTCATTAAAAAAAGCTAATAGAATTTTTGACCATTAGCCTCAGAGACAGTTCAGATTACTAAAGCAGATCACCAGTTGTTTTTTTTTGTGGTTTTTTTTTTTTTTTTTTTTTTTTTTTTTTTTACACACAGAAGACAAAGTTGTCCAGTTCAACAGTGTTCCCTTCATTAACCTATCTTCCAAAAAACTCAATTTTATATCACCAAGCACAGTTAAGATTTTAAATCCAAACACTCTTAAACACTGTTTGTGACCTTAACGGAACCCCAGTCCCAGACCTGAAGCTCAAGTCAGTCATGAATAAGATTTGCCTATCAGAGAAGCAAGTAGGCTTTGCACTCTTACATGCCAAAGCTATGGAGAGTTTAAAAGACACATGGTTTATATGATTAGCTCTGGTTGCCATAGAACAGTTCCAATTATATCAACAGTATATTTTATACAAGAGCTTTAGAAAACAAAGAGGAGCTAGCAAGGTGAAGACCAATAAAACAATAGTCACAGAGGTTTAAAAGTTTTTCCCTGCAAAATGGATATTTTGTTATGTAATATACTCAAGTGTTCATGCTCAGATGAAAACAGAAGCTGAAGTTGGATCCTTGCAGTGCTGAGACAGAACCAAGGCAAGGTGATCAAACAAAAAGCCTTCAGCCACTGTTACCACCTCAGATGCATATACTAAAAAGAAACTTCAGTGCATCACACTTCTGGCCAAAGCCTTTCTACCATCTGGTTTGATTCATACATGTGCATGCAGTACTCTTCTTCCATCAGAAAAAAAAAATTGTTTCACATAAGTTTTATATATGGAAGTTACTTCTACTTATGGATATCACATCATCACACAGATACCACAGACTCACTGCACAGATGCCTGGAAATGTTACAGGTAACAATATCATTCAGAAATATGAAGGTGACTACAGAAACAGCAATACCCTGAATCTAAGTGGCCAGACACCATATACTAAGCAGATGTGCCTATTCCAACAAGTTATCACTGTTCAGACACAACTGAAGCTGCACCATGAGATGCATCAAGGGTCACAACTGGCACAAAGCTCTTGATAAAACCCTAAGAGATGCTTAAAACATTCCTTAAGATCTCCTTGAAGAACTACAGACCAAGAGTGTTTAGGAAGATGCTTCAGAATTCAGTATTTGCCCTTCTTCAGTACAAACATGACAAAAGGAAGTGACATTTATTACAGGTTGCTATTTTGATAAGCAGTTATTACAGATTTGGTTTTCATAATATCAAAGCGCAGAACAAGTAGAACCCCATGGCTGAGTAACAGTGTCCTTTATATCTTCCAGATATAAAGTTCTAGCCCAGAACTTCAGTCTCAGCTTGTAACTAAGTTATTCTTTTTAAAATTTAAACACCCACTGTGCTTTACAAATGTTTTATACCAACCACATTGACTTTCAACAGTTATGAAGGTAGTTTAGCAAAGATAAGCTGTTCATTGTCTATGAGGAAGTATTAAGGAAAAAAAGTATACATCATTATTTGAGGGCTCAGTAAAAGCCAACGGCCCTGACACACTAGTTACTGAAGTTCACATTAAAAAGCAGAAGTTGGCAGAAAAAGATACCTCAATGTGTCTAATAAGCACAGAGTCATCTGTATGTTGAATAACAGCAATTCTTAATGCAGCTTCTTTACTCTTTTGTATCTTTACTAGAGTGTTAGTTTGAAGGGTTAAAGGGCTCATCTTTTTTCCTCAAATACTTTATGAGCCTGCATGAAAGTGCAACATTAATTCCTGCACACTCAAAAGAGCAACAATAAGAGATCATGGAGGCTGCTGAATTCCAGCATATGCAAAAGCTATTACACAGGTTGCTAAAACATTCCAAACTTCTTTAGGGATAAAAGGTACATACAAGCTAGAAGGCATCTCTTCAGCCTTCATGTTAAAACAAAACACTACTCACTTTTCCAGTTTCCCTGTAGGAAAAACAATTGCCAAGGAGAGCTTGACAGTTACTCTGATATCCAGATATCAGCAGTACATGCGTTTGGTGAGTCCGCATAGACAAGCTAAACAATGCGAATTTCTTAGTCTGTGTTTCCCTGTTATTTTAAAACAACACAAACCAGTATGTTTCCATTAGCAGTTCTCCCTTTCCATTCATCTGTGTCACCTCCATTACAGTAGTGAAAAAATGTGTAGCACAAACCAGATAAGGTACTACTCCAGCAGAAAACTCACTCATCCAAAGAGAACCAACCAGCAATGTATCTCTTTATTTATGCAAACTTACAAGGAAGAACTTCACGACAGACTACAGGTCAAAGGCAAAAAAAAAAAACCTCACAGAAAGCTTAGTTTCTGCTAATAAAGTGGTCTGAAAATTTGAGGGAATTTGGAGCTGCTAATGTAAACAAAGGCAACAGTATGACCAGAAAGCAGGAGTCTTATGCAAAAAAAAAAACCTCAAGTAAGCAGCCTCTCTAAAGTGGCAGGTTAGAAAGGAAACTTTTTCATATTGGTTCTTGTAGGAATCCCTAAATGATACCACTGAAGAAAGACATGGTGAGAAAATGAGAGAAGAGATGGAAAGTGAATAAGACATATAGGATGGAAGCAAAAGGATTGTAGTACATCATTGTGATTGATGCTGCAGAAGTTAAATCTGCAGAAGCTTTCAGAAAGGATAAAGAGGCAGCAAGACAGTTGTCCATATCAGGTAGGCAATGGGAAGACGAATGGATAATTGCAAAGAGACAGAACAAGAACATGGCATGAACTCTGCTATCAGGAAAAAAGCTTGATAGTCCTAGTGATTCCAACAAAAGGAAGAAAAGGCAAGTTATGTAGTGAATGTAAAAATCTGTAGGGAACACTAATAAAGTGTATACACAGATTAAAAACTGTCTCTACACGGTATGAAATGCTTTTAGAAACTCTTAGCGCTCCTGCAAAGAAACTGAAAGCCTATGGCAAACTCTAAACAATGCTGCACTAAAACTACTAGTTTATTAGGAAAAACATCAGCATAAAGATTTCAGAACTGCTTGCAAATCATTTATGTACTGCCATGTCAGGATACCACTTGACAATGGAGTAATCTGGAGACCATGCAAGAGCTCTTCTGTGTGCCTGCAATTAAGTGCCTTGTCAGATGGGGTAAAGGGAGGAAATGCACAGGGTCATTTAAATTATCTTAGAAATCACACTATGTATGTCAACTCTATTAGTCTTCTGTAAAGAAAACATACACCTGCATGCTGTTAATTGATCATTTGAAGTGAGACTCCAATAAAGAAAAACCATTTTTATGTTCCTAACTATTAAGGTCAATTTAGGCACATAACCACTTCTACCAACGTAACTTATTCCCTGAGCAAGGCAGCACCAATATGCATCACTAATTAGCTTACGCACACAATGGAAGAACTCAGCACAAAATTACTATTCCTTTTCATTGCCCTCTTTCACTTCAAGTTTAAACCCATGTGATGGGAAATGATTACTTTTGTTATATTTGACATTCTAACTAAATAACAAGTTGGGCCTGTCTGAACACAGACAGCATTGATGATGTTCATCAAGAACTCCACTAGAACTACAACTGGATCACAAAGCTGTTCAGACCTCTAACAAACAGTAAGCCTCAAACAGTTTGTCAGCAATTCCAGATTTAAATGATATTTTAAATGAGACCATTGTTTAAAGGAAAGGATATACCAGACTTAACTACACCCTATCACTCACAAAATCTTGCTAGCCAGAGTTTTTGCTTTTGTTCACTTAAATGTTTGTGCATGCTGTCCCAATGTTGTGTGCTATCTCCCAACCTCGTAGCAAAGCACTCTCCCAAGGCAGTACTATTCTGTCAAAATTCATACGTATCCTGCAAGACATAACAGTATCTTACTGCAGATATTTCCCTTCAGCCTTACACATCTGCAGTCCTTGAGTCTGAGACCAACAGAAAACATTCAATGGAGTAAGGAGACAGCTTGAGGATTCTTCAAATACACCACCTTGATAGCTTTGAGGGTTTCAAAGTCAATATTCACTTTTAGACATACAGTGCCTGCCTCACTTGAATTGGCTAGGATGCCTACTTCAATTTTTCAACACTTCTCACTATCCAATTGGGCTGTGTAAATCTTTTTGCAGTTTCACACTGCACTTAAATCTTTCTGTCCCACTGACCAGTTTTACCCATAGCCATGAAAACCAAGCAAACTTTCTAACTAAATTCACAAAACCTAGAAAATCCATCTTCTTCCTAATCAAGCATGTGTCAAATTCAAGCCCACCCACTACTCCATTTACTCCCCTGTTTCTTTCCCTGAAGGAAAGTATAGCTAAAATGTTTAGTATCTGATGCACTCAACTTTCCACAGTGTAACAAGAGGGCCCAGCAATGGATGACAGGACTTAACCTTCCATGCTGAGGTTAGCAGACTGCTTCTGCGCTACTGAGTTTTCATGGCAGCACTCCCCTTGCTCACAGCTCCCTCGTAAACTGAAGAGATGGTTAGGCCTAAAACTCAGCAGGTATCAGACACCACCAAGCAGACTCACAGGGCCAGATATTGAGAACCTGGCCATCACAGCCTTGCCAGGATGAATTCTCCCAGTTTTCTCTCCTCAGTGGAGTTTGTTTATTCACAGTAAACTTTGATTTGAAATGTAGATTAGGCTGCATGACTGAAAATTCCTACCCTTTAAACTTCTACAAGTAACTGACATCCTCAATCCCATATAAAGAAGGAAAAAAAGCAAGCAGCTAAAAGTCAAAAGCCAGTAGACTCCACTCTCCTCCTCCTTCCCTCTTCCCTAATTCATAAGCATTTTCAAAGCGGTGTCAGGCAGAGAGCGCAACACAAAGCTTTTGCATTCACGTGTTCACTAGTTCAGACCACCAGTGGCCTGACATACAGTCATGTTACAATGTAGAGTAAGCATCCTTCTTTTAGTTCTAAAAGCTTACGTGCAACAAAAAAAAAACGTATTTAAACCAACTGAAACATCCACCATCACATACATGTAGACCCAAGTCACTGTTGCCCACGAAAAAACAATTCTACTCTTAAACCTTCTAGGGAAGAAGAGAGCTTCAGTAGGACAAGAACTCAATTAGCAACGTAGGGCAAGAGGCATCAGAGTTTGCCATGAACTCAGCATTACAGCAGATATTACAGTAAATCAACTACCTGAACAGCTGATAACAAAACATTTAGCAAAATTGCTTCAATGACTCAGGATCACATCTTCCAAATATTAAACACTATTCAAATACTAAATATCTGCCTTCTCTCATTGGTGAGGGCCTTAATGCAGCACATTATGCAAAAGATAGGGATTTGTGCCACTGATTTGAACTGTTTTTTTTCATAGCTGGGCATAAGGCTTTGGAAGAGCAAAAGGAACACTGTTCAAACCAAAACACTTCCAGTCTGCATTTTCTGTCCACTTAAGTCAAGTGTGCTGCTCAGATTTCACTTGCAGCCTTATGATGTTTCCGTTATTAAAGACTGGAGGTCACGAAGGAAGAGTGAAGACATGCTACTCTTGTCCAACAATTAATAATGAACTAGTACAAAATAATATGGCCAAAGACAGTTTACTCTGAACACCAGTTAGAGACCAAGACTGTCTAGTCAGTCTCCAAGTAGCACCATTTTTTATAAAACACAGTTATGACTTCTTTGCCTGTCACACCAGGACTAAGAAGTTACTGCAGTTCCATGAACGTAGCACAAAGCCTGCCAGCGGCAGACAAAGGGAATTTAATTTCCTAATCCTACTATGCCATGAGTAATGAATAATGCAACATAGATATAACATGACAGAACCGTATGCTGTATGGAGTTGGATTATACAAGTACAGATTTTTGCACTCAAGTTTTCCTATTCTAAAATAACCTTGCTCCTGATTTCAGTCAGCACAGAAGTCTTAACGTTTCTGACCTCTGTGGATAGGAATCTCTGCACAAACAAGAGAGAAATACAGCAGCCTCGATTCCAGAACCCTTTGTCAAATCTCTAATTGGATACATCATTATTTATACTTCTAATAATATTTACCTGTCATTCTGTCCAGAAAAATATAAAGTACCTTGTACCATTTGGCTTCCACAAACTCTAGCTCTTTCTCCTAACCTTTTGTTCATGGCAAGTCATTAACCAACTTGTCTTACAACTCTAGCATTTTTCAGCTCCCCCAATTTAGCTATCACTAAATTGACCTGGGATACCCTTGCTCCTTACATGGGCTGACCTATATGAATCTGACTCTGGTGCTATACTGTTTTACCTATTATCTTATGCTAGGTGTAACAAATTTATTAAAATTTCAACTAGATATATTTATGCAGTAAACTTTTCTATTATTTATGTCTAACCCACCATTGTATATACATAACAGCAGATTTTAGATTAGTTAATTTTCTTCCAAATGGGTTTTTAAAAGCTGGTTTCACTGACTTAGAGATTTATCACTGCATCCAAATACTGAAGTAACACCCTGTTTCAAAGTAAAACTAATTATATGCATAATTTAATAGCAAGCAGAATGGTAGTCACAGAAGCACACTGCTGCATTGGAGCTACCAAACACTCAGAATCATACCTTTCTCATTTTATTTTATTCTGTCATTACCTTCAAATTTTGATATTAAAGGAAAAAAATAAAAGGATATAAGAGGAAATCAAGAGAACTGTTTAAAAAAAAACTTGATGAGAAGTCTCAAGGTGGCATAATAGCAGAATGCCAGTCCAACAGCACACAGCTCTGAAAAAATTTATATTTTCCTGCCCTGTATCAATGCACTTCAAGTACTATCATGTCTCCTATGCCTCCAGAACCTCCTGTTAACACATACTACAGGACCAAAAAAAAAAAAAAACCAACCCAACAACAAAAGCCTGGACAGAGAAATCAAACACACAGCACACAACCAAAACTTTACTTTGAGAACATCAAGGGGGAAAAATATGATGCTGATGCTATCTGGCTTAAGATACTCTTGCTTACCATGTGGGCTACCAAATATTTTCACTGTCCTTTCACTACAGCAGTGGACCAGCTCTGAGGCCGAGAAAGCTATGTTTTCACTGAGCATACAAGCTTGAGATCTAGAAGTTAAGACTTTGCCTACCTCTAGTGTTCTTTACAGCAGACATGTCAAACAACATTATTTGCCATCCAAAGGCTAACCTCTTAAATGCTAAAGAACACCTCAGAATGAACCAGATGGTAGATTTGATGCTATGACATTCCTATGACATGGAGAGATGAATCTTAAAGAGTTCAGAAGTTTCTGTCTTTGTTTCGTAATTAATTGCTTCCGAATAGCAACAATTCCACTCTCATAGGATGAACATCATGCTTTGGAAGGTCAAGAGATGTCTTGCAAAACAAAGGCATCAGTACATTTATAAAGTCTGTTCAGAAACAGTATGCACCTTCCCTCCTGGTATTTATCTTGCAAAAAAAAGATGACAGTGGTTTATACTGAACCTCAAACTATAAAGTATTTATATATACACTTTACTAGCATCAGGTCAAGAATATGTTTTATTACAATATTAAATACGGAAATCATAACTAAGCATTGGAGACATGTTGATGACAGATAAAAAAAGGCATCAGTGTAATGAAGAAGTTTCAACAAATGGCTGCCGGGAGTAAAGACTTTGCTGGTATCATATATGGGTTCTTATTGTCCTATGTGATCATACATCCCCACACAATATGGACCAGAGTCCAAAACAGTTAAAAAGCCAGAAGTTACACTCACAAAGCAGTTTTATTTTCTCTGTAGGAGCTGAACTTCCATAGAGTCTATTTTCAAAAAAGTACCATCCAGATTATAACGTATCCTTCAACACATTCAAATAGAAGTAGCTTTGAGTACAAGAAACCTTATCAGGAAGAAACTATTTACTCCACACTGTTCATTTGGACAGGTTGCTCATTTAAGCTCTGCTGCTCACATTTTAGGTGCATGCATTTAAAAACAATAGAATAATTAAGAACGTAAACATATGGCAATCAATCACTGCTGGAAATTAACTCACTGGATATTGAAAATTTGAAAAGTCAAAGTGCTGCTCTGTCTCACAGTCAGAAAACCAGGATTTTTCCCTCTTTGCACTGTAGGTAACTAAGGTTCAACTGTGATTCCTAGCAACAGCAGTAAGAGAAATTTAAGCCTTTCTTACTGCAAATCCTGCAAAAATACTGTACAAAATATATTAACCCTACAAGTTACTTGCAAGTCAGTTCTGTAAGACACTGCCTGAGCAGGAAGATCAGTAAGTACTCAGCCTATGCAAAATGAGTAATGCATATGCTTTAGAGTCTTTTTACTCTAGGCAGAAAGAGCTTATCGAGACTAGTGTAAGGCAAGCAGTAGCTGCATCTGCAGTAAATGTATTATTTTATTTTTTTAAACATTCATAGAGGATTGATTTGAGACTCATGACTGCAGAAGTTCACTTAAACTCTGGACTCTGAGGTTGCAAAGATATGAAAAGCTCATGCATGAGAAGACTAGAAAAGGTAAAGTCAAAGTCACAAACCTACAAGTCACTTGTAAACAAAGTCCATGTCAGAGACAAAAAGAGGGTGGGATCTGGATATTGCACAAGTGAAACATGAAGAGCATCATCCTGACACTGAGGACCTGCCATCAAGCATCACTTGATTGGTGATGATAAGAGATTGTAGTACAGTAATTATTTCAATTTTGAAAAAAAGTAGATTATTCGTAACTTGCTGCCTATCACAAACTACCAGCAGAAAAATACCAGATAGGTTACATATGCCAGTTGTAACCTGTGCCACGCAACCACATGAAAGTTTAGATTTTTCTTTCTTTACTATGCATCTTGAAAACACATGGAACTGCTCTGTAAGGATTATTCTGTTTGTGTACAACAGCTTACTGGAAAATGGACTCAGGATAGACAAGTATCCTCTCATTTCTCTCAGCAGTTTGTGAACTCCCTACAGCACAAGAAAAACTACTTAAGTAGGATCTGCCAGTCATATCTCTGAAAGATATTCATTAAAGCTACAAATTCTCAGTAAACTGCTAGAAGATTAAACAACTAACAGCCAGGCTTGAAGCACATACAAGTCAGGTGTTAAGATAAAAATTATGGTATTTTTCACTGTTGAAAGGCCAATTTTTAATTTTTTTTAATTGAAACCTAAGAGAGAACTAGTAGAAACAGATCAAACAAAGAATTGCTGCCATATCCATCCCTGCTAAATTCAGATAAAATAGATCCTTTTCCTCCTAGGTTTGTGGACAATGACAACAGCTCTCATTCAAAGCCATATGAAAATGTCATCTAGCTGAAAATGTATCTAAAAATGTTTAGGGACAGAAAGTGCTTAAACACAGAAAGGTTCTCAAATAGGAGAAGCTGTCCTCACAATAAAGACATCCCATATGGTAACTATTTTTAGACTGTTAAGTATCAGAGGTTAGAGAAATCACATGGGTGTCTCCAAACTACCAGCTCCTCAGCTGATTTTTATCCTTTGCATAAAGCAAGTTGACATAATTTTTAGAACAGCTCAAACTCAACAACTGTGTCCCCTTCTAAGTGTGTTTAGCTTCTAGAACTAGACATTCTTTCTAGTAAGAACCTCAAAGGAAAGCAAGCCTGTAACTTTTGACCAAAAAATACCTAGGACATTTGGAGCAGCTCAGCCAAGTTAATTTTAAACTGGTTCTAAATGAACCACAAAGGAAAGCTTATTATTACAAGCTGAACACTCTCCAAGTTTCCAGCACCCTTCAGCTGGCTATACTCAGAATCAGCTACTGAATTATATCTATACTGTACCTAAACATGTAAAACCAACAGACATCACCTCACCCCCACTCCCCTCTTTGTAATCTCTTGCATATACCATCAACAGGTTATCAGACAGGATATGCTACATGTGGAAGGTTGCTGGTAGAGAATGTCTGCATTCCTCCTGCTTTGTATACTGGAAAACAGAAGTCTTTCTTGTAAATATAACTCATACTCAGGCTTTGATCTTGGTGATCAGCCATACAAGTTAGGGGAACCACTCAGGATTTTCAAGTTCATCTTTCCCACAGGTGACTATGGGAAATCTAAAAACATCGAGCCTTGATTAAAGTTAGACAAATATCAGTTAAGAATAGATCCATGCACTAGTTCAACACGAAAAAAAAAGTCATGGATTCCCTCAGATAACTATGTAAAAGTTTAATTTTAAATGAACAGAAGTGTACAGTGCACACTAAGTCTCAGAGAATACTAAATTCAAACTCTCATAACTTTAGGATGTTGTTAGTTCCCTTCACTAAGAGCTTCTCAGACATGAGCTTAACTAATGTACTGGTAACAGTGGGAGTTACAAATTGACCTTTGATATACTATCATGTTTTCATAAAGGTAATTGTTTGAGACCAAGGTTGCATGAGGAAGTTCATCATACCCTCCTCCAAAATTTTACAAACAATTTTTCTAGCCTTACAAAACCCTTCTGTCCTCCAGAGTGTCTCCCGAGTAAATCAACTGATTACAAGTTATCCAGTCCCAAACAGAATGGTACATAAAATACATAAGATATAAAAACATACTAAGTAATCCAAAGTATTCAAGCTCAATACTTTTACTTCATGTTCTATGTCAAAAAGGGGAGAGGGAAGGTAGGGCAGGAGAAGCTTCAGAGCCTACTCAAATGTTTTCAGCTTTGACAGACTGATCTATAACAAGTGCTTTACCAAGTGCTTCAAAAAAAAAAAATTACTGTCAACATGGAAAAATCTGTAAGACAAAGGGTCTCCTTCCATCTCTGGTAACAGGAAAATGACACGCTGAATATAAGAAACTTGAATTTACTCTTGACAGCTGTACTCTTTATTTCACAGTAGCATTTAACTCATTGGAAGATTAAAAATCTACTGGGAACACAGAAAATGAAGGTGGGACAAAAAGCAATTTGTTCCATGAAGTTTAACAAGAAACAATTTTCATTTGTGCTACAGAGCTTTGAGATTTCTACCTAATTGTATTTTTTTTCACTAATGAAGTCAGCATCCTTGAATTCTTGTCAAGGAAGTCAGGTAAACCTCAGGGATAAGAGGCAGATCACACACAAAGCAGTTTAACACAGCAGCAGTGCCTCTCAACAGTTGAAGCTGTTGTCTTCCAACTGAAAAGACACTAACAGAGTAGCATTTCCAGAGTAGGTTGGTATGCTCAAGCACTACAGCCTAAAACTAGAAGGATTTTTCCCTCCAGAATTTATTCTTTTATTTCTCTTCCTTTCTGATTATTTACAGAGCACTGAAAGCATTTTATATTCTATGAACCCAGGATTTAAAACAGTAATATGAGAACTCTGTTCAGTAAAGCACTTCCTCATAGCAGACTTAAAAAACACAAGTAGCAAGTATTTTCTTCCCTACCATCTCCAAACACGCTCCCAAACCTGCAGACAGACTGTTGGATGTAAACTAGTACTTCGAAACACAAATCAGAAGCTGATATAAAATGGTAGAGAAGAAAAACACAGAAACTATCCTTAGTTCAAATATTTTAAAAAACAGTAAGCAGTCCCCCAACTGTCACACTCTGATTTGCTTATGCGAAGTACGGATTGTTATATTTCTCTACAGAACCCACTATAGTAAGTGGATTAGCTACACAGACTAACATTATTAATAAGACTTTTCTCTGAAGCACTAAGAAGAGGTATAACTCCGGGGGTGGATTTTTGCATTTATTAAGACAGGTGGCAGAAAAGAAGCAGCAGGAATCTTTCAACAGACCTCAAGAAGGAATAAGTGGTATAAGTGATTCAGCTGGCTGAGAGAGCCCACTTGACAAGCAAGAGGAAAAAAGTCGGATCAATTGTTTTGTGGGTCTACCACAACTGGACTACCTGAACCAGAATAAACTCCACCAACATAAATTAACCTAACAGATTCTGTTCACCAAGGGCAGCAATCTGCTCTTGGGACTGCTTGTTCCTTTTGGCTTTCAACAAAATGTGATTCAGTGATTCAGCAGCACATGATCATAGGGTCTTGGGAGTGCATTATGGAGGGAAACACTCTTACTATCACCTCCATGAAACAAACTCCTTGAGTCCACAAAGCTGTGTCTCCCAAACACTGGTGCTGCACAGGACTGCAAATCAGAAAAAAGGTATTAACTAAGATTTTCCTACCTAGAAGCAGGTGCTCCTGAAAGGTGCTTTTTAAAAAAAAAAAAAATCTGAACACTGAGCACCTTAGCATTTTATTACTTTATTATTTATTTATTTACAAGAAACTTCAAGAAGAGAAAGATATCCTAAGTCAAGATTGACATAAAATATTAAACCTTACCAGTACAAGTTAAGTGATGACAGTGAGGAATAAATAAAATCTTCCATCAGGTGAGATCTAGGACACTGAGAGCCCTCCATTACACAGAATTTCTTTTTCCAAGCCCTGCAAATTTGAATACTTCATTTACCTCTAAAAAAACTACCACTTATTAATCCCTACAGCTAGCTATAGTCACATGTGTCTCAAAAGCTTTTAGGAAATGAAGTTTAGACATAAGCTAGCTATCCCAAGACTGCCAGTATTACTGAGTGATAATCAAACCACTGCTTCTAGGAAGAGTATGCTTTCTTTCTGCCTGGAAAACAAGACTGTCCATATCGCACTTCTCTAGCTAGAGAGCTTTGAGGGGCTAACAACTTAGCGCATCAACTTCGGTCTTTTTTCATTGAGTAACAAATGTCATAATAAAGGGCACTACTGCTTAATGTAGTGTCTATCAAATATGCAGTCACCTGCAAAAAGCAGAGTTGGACAAAACACAAACAATTTGTTAAATGAAGTAATGAGAGAAGGTTTCAGAATCTATGCACAGAACACAAAGAGTTCTTTCACTTGCAAGCCTGATTTTGCAGACTCTCCCACAGTGCTAAAGCAAGGTTCTACCAAGTTGAAATTCATCTCAATAAAGCACCATACACGCTATTCTTAGAATACCTGACCAACTAAGTTACAGAATCAGAGTATTTGAAGGTGGAAATGACCTCTGGAGATCAGCTGGTCCAACTCACTTGCTCCAACAGGGCTACCCAGAACCAGCTGCCCCAGGACCCTGTCCAGACAGCGTTTCACCATCTTCAGAGAGGTAACAACCTCTGTGGGCAACCTGCATTAGTGCTCAAACCACCTTCACAATAATGTTTCCTGACATTCAGAAAAAGCCTCGTGTTTCAGTCTGTGTCACTGCCTCTGATCTTCTCACTAAGCAACACTGGATAAAGTCTAGCTTTATCCACTATGCACCCTCCTTCTTGTACACTCTAATGAGATTCCCTAAGCCTGTTCTCTCAGCCTTTCCCCACAGGAAGAAAAAATGTTCCAGTCCCTTCACTGTCTTCATCACTCTTCATTGGACTCTCTCTCCAGTACGTCCATGTCCCTCCAGAACCCCCAAGACCAGAAGGAGAGCATCCACCTCTAGACATAAGTCAGGTAGGTATTTCATTAAATTTGTTTAATTCTTAATAACTAAGCACAGAAATCTACCTCAACAATTTGAAAAAGTGGATGTGAAACTCTATCCATGTAGAATACTATATTGGCTACTAACTTAGCAAAAACTATACCATCATTAAGAACATGATGCAGACTCACTCCTCCATTATCGTTCCCCAACAATTTCACCAGAGCATTTTGGTCAAGTTTTGACGAGTTTAACTTAAAGATGCTCTTCCTCTTTGTTAATTTTCTAACTTTTCACTATAGGTAAAAGTTATTTGAAGCCTTCTCCTGTCAGGACAGCTAAGAGCTTCTCATTTTGGTGGCCTGACAAGGAACCGAAAATCTGTAAGACCTGAACCAAGAAATGAGCATTATATACTTGTAAAGGGTTTCCTTCAATGAATACGGTGATAGCATGTCTTAGCTGGTAACAATGCAAACACTAAATACTTTTAGTCTGGATGTTATGTTAGAATTTGGTAAGTCATTCATTAGAAACCTAATTTATCCCACCTCTGGGATGCTGTGTGAAAGCACATTTCACTTAGGCCACACAAGAGATCCATGTGCATGTAGGGCACTATGCTCTCAAGAGCTTGGCAATGACCTCTAGCATTTTTATAGGCAGCACACATACACAAAAAGATACAGAAAAATACAAACCATAAAGGCAAAAAAAAAAAAGACAAAAAGCCCACAACCCTAATTACCATGAGTGCTTACCAGATGAAACAGCAACAGCCTTGCAGTTCTCTTTTCTGCTTTTTTTCATAGCACTAACCTCTGCAGTCCCATCTGCAACTTAAATACATTTAAAAGAGCAACTTCTCTTACACCTGAAGTTTCAGAATTCCACCACTTGCACAAAAGTGAGAAATCCCAGAAGTGACAAGAATCAGCAGCAGCCATATACACGCTTCAATAGTTACTGATAATTACCAGTATCATCAGTTCATGTCTTAAATATAAGGCATGTCACTTGCTTCCTGGCACTGCCAAAAACCTATGGCACAAGAAACACTGAAATAGACAAGCTGTTTCTTCAGGGAGGTTACTTTTCATCTTTCATATACTAGTACCAGTAAAATATCACCCAATTACAGCAGATAAATTGTCAGATACAAGACTACTAAAAACACTCCATACAGTATTTGTAAAAAAATTATAAAATCTCATTTTAAAACTAGTTGGTTTCATCAGGATACAACTGGAGTTCAGAAGTAAGCCGCATCTTTATTCTAGCTTCGAAAATATTTAAGATTATCTGCTTTTCTTCAGAAACTCTGTTTTAACACACCAGATACTTACCCAGCACATTGTGCAATATACCACCTGGCATCTCAATTGAGACTTGACCACAAAAACAAAAAATAAAAAAACAAACCAACCCAGAACTGTGCCAGGGTATGTCAACATGCTACATTAACTTCTCTTTTCCCAAATTGCCACGCTACCCAATTCCTATTATTAAATCATGTTTTAGCATAATTTTCATGCATCGACTGTTCCACTGCCATTTGAATTTGTTTATACTGAATTTCTTTCGATTCATTAACTCAGTGAGTTAAAACCCTTACCTTCCTCCTCGGCACAATCTGTCATACATGGGTAACACTGTCTCACAACCAAGAGATCTCACAGAATGACTCAAGCTTATTGGAAGTGTTAATGAGTATGAGGCACAAAATAGTAACTTCTCCTTAGCTCATAACACACTTTATTTTTGTACAGACTGTCAAAGTGCTTTTAATTCTATTTTCTATTCTTTGCCCCAGCTCGGCTCAAGTAGTACACAGGACAAAGTTTTGGCACCAAATGAAGTTATTTAAACACTGACAGTTATACACATCCTAAAACAGATGGCCAGTTCTCCTGTGAGTTTAAGACTTAAGAGAAAGAGCTATACAAGACTGGACATACTCACTAGGTCTATTTTTCCGGTAAGTCAGGGAACTTAATGAACTTGCCAACTGCAGTTGTTGCTCTGAAGCTATAGATGTAGTACACTTATTCAGAAAAGACTACCTTACATTCAGCCTCTCTTCTACCCTTCCATCACCACTTTCCACTACATGTAGATGCTAGACATCTGCTGTTTCTTCTACTTGAAAGAAACTATTTGAGTCAAAACCTGCTAATGCAGAGGAGCTCCTGTTTGCTCCACAAAAGCTAAGAAAGCCAACTTCCAATGAGCCAACCAATATCAGAGTTCCTGCCCAAGGTACTTCAGTCTTGCTTAAATCATACAAACAGCAGCTTCAGTTCCAACTTTGGTCCACAAAGGGCAAAGATAACTGGAGGAGGGTTTAACCTCTTGGGATTTGTCACACAAAAACAGTCTATTGACTTTCTGTAAGTCTTTCTATTAAGTCTTCCCAGAGATTGAGACAGATACATTTAGTCATCATGCCTTTGGTACACTCTAAAATTTTCTCCCACAGACCTTGTCAAACAGATAATTGTCAAAATACAGCCCTTTTATATTACTTCTCTATGTCATTTCTGCAAAACCTTTTTGCTGAGTTCAAAGATTTACAACCCTTTATTTCCAGTTCCATCAGAGTTTTTTCTTATTTAGAAACCATTCAAATTAAGGAAATGTCTGAGTTTGACAAAAATGGAAGAGTGATCCTAGACAATTGGTTCTGAAGATATTTAGCTATTTCTATTAACAAGAAACTGATTTAAGCTTTTAATGTTACCTGTCATTTTTGTTAGCGTGTCAAGTTACGAAAGAAAACCATCATGTAACATCCTTAACACAAAACAAAGAAATTATTTCTTTCCACATCTATGCCAGCATGCAAATGAAACTTTCAAAGAGGACTTTTTTTTCACATTGGCTCTCTAGTAAAACACGAAGTTACTAAAATAAAGTCATCTTCCTAAATAAGAAGTGTCTACTATATTTTCAAGTGCCACTAGAATCCTTGCAGTCTTGCATGCAGATTATAACTCTTATTTGTTAGAAATAAAGCTCAAACACGGAAAAATAAAGAGTTGCTAAGTCTGAAGTAGTGCGCAGGTGAAAGACCTCCCACCCTCAGAACACTTTCAGTGCAAGAGGACTTTGACACAAGTCCTCAAAACAAGAGCTTAGATGGTATTGCACAAACCAGAGCTTCCCCAAAACCAGATCTCCAGTAATTATTGCATCCTTCTCACACAGTTCACAATACGGAAAGCAGTTTACAAATGTAACAGTAATTTCAAAAAGAACATTTAATTATGTACTCTATACCACAGCAAGCCTCAGAAGAGGCAAAGTAAGTAGCCACGCAGTAACACAGAACCCTTTAACTACAGTCAGGTTGCATCTTTGAATACAAGGACATTAGCTCTTTGGTAAGATGGAAATCACATGTTAAATTTGCATTAAGCCTGAAAAATTTAGTTTGCAGATTTTTTTTTCATAGCTCTTTTTGTTGATGATGGTAAGATGTGTAAAAAGCAGAATCAAAATCCATTAGTGAAAAACAGCTCTTAAAAAAAATCAAGCACTTGTATCTTAATATAGACGGAGGAAAAAGCATTCTGAGCATTTTTTTTTTTAAGTGCTCGCAAGCTAGCTGATAACGTGTGCACTTAATAGCTCTGGAAGTTAATTCAACTTTCCAGCACTGCTAGAGATTTAGGGCAACTTAAATATATTCATGGAAGAAGAAAGGCAGAAGACCACCACAGATAAGCCAGGCCAGACTGGCTGCTGAATGGGGCAAGGAACCTGGTGACAGTGGACACAAAGGATGCCGAGTTAGCACATGCTTTCTCCACCTTGGTCTTTACTGCTAAGACCAGTACAAATGCCACATGGAACAGGGTGAAGAAGACACTAGTTCCAGAATTGTCCAGTGTCAGAACAACATATTAAGTAAACACAAAAAATTATTACCACAGTGAACATGGACAAGCACTGAAAAGCTCACCCACAGATGATGCACACCCTCTCTCACTAGAGGGGCAAACATCCAAAACTGAAACTAGACATTGTCTCTGTCAGCCTCTTCTAGGTTGACCCTGCTTTAAAGCAGGGGTTGAACATACAAGTCATCCACAGTGCCTGCCCATCTCTGTAACTATGAATTGTTTCAGTCATTAATATAACCAAAGTACCTTTGACAGTTTTTAATGGACTAAAGCTCAAGCAGTAGAGGGCTGTTACCAACTAGCAGCAGCTCTAGCCATTGAAATGCAGTCTGCTTGCGTCAAGTGCTATCAAGTCTGTGTCCTTCTGTTTTCCTGCAACTACTAAGAGTTACTGAGAAGTTTTGACCATTCATATTGAACCCATCAAGTAGTCATCTTATTAATCCATCTGCAATAGCAAATATTGTTTATTTATACTATATTTCATTAACATTCCAATATACTTGCAGGTACAGAAATACATTATGGTAAATCTACACAATCAACTTTTACTTTCCACAGTTGTGTCAACAGCAGAAATGCTTAATAGGCAAGGTAAGACAATAAGACATAGGAGAAGAAAGACTTAAGGAGTATGTAACACTTAAATTCTCAGCTGAAGGTCACAGTATTAGTAAAGTTTCAAACTAGTACTATGTTACAGTAATGCAAGGGAAAAATAAGATGGTGTATCAAACATTCTGTGGACAGGCTGATACCCTCAAGGTGTCTCTACAACAGTAAAGCAGAGGACAGATTTGAGTTACTCAGTTAACTACCATAAATGAAGAAATCACACACAGGAGACTCCAGGAAAAGTATTTGCCAATGTAGCATTCAGTTTCTAAAACTGTTGCTCAATACTGCTCATTACACCCACCCTACACTATGACTCTACACAGTTCCCTACTTGCCATGCAATTTAATTATTCAGTTTGTTAGATAAAATACACTAGAACATGGCCCATGACAACAGTATCCTCAAGACTACATTAAAGCATTTGACCTATGCTCAGGAAAGCAGCCTGCTTTAATAAGCATCACTTTTTCCTCAAGCTTACAGTAAGCCCTACTGCTTTTACTGGCATAAACAAGTAAGTGAAAGCAAGACCTGTGTTAAGATAGTACTCCTTATAAAGAAAGTCCTGCCAACACCACCCTTACCTTCCAAGGAAGTGAATGCACTCAGGAATCCTGAGAAATAAAGCTTTATGGCTCAATTTGTTTTTATAAATACACAAATCACGACATATCACACTGATATATCTTCCCATTTCTGCTCTGACATTTCTACTGCACAATCTATCTTCTCAAGGTTGTTTGTGACAGCTTCCTGATCAACTGGAAACAGACAAGATGTGTCATATCTTTACAAAGGCTTCAGAACTGAATTCTTCAGTGTTAAGGAACAGTTGTATGCAAGCTTTAAAAAAGAAAATAAAAAACACTTTGGAATGAACTGCAGCAGAAACTGCCTTGAACAGCAACTGCTGCCTGATCCATTGTACAAGTTCATTCACTGTTCTGGCTTTTCCTTCCCTCCCACATACCAAATCTTGCCTATGGGACTCCCCACCAAGCAAAGTCTTCACTGACATCTCCTGAAAGCATTATATTTTACAGCTATGTTATACTAAAATAATTCCACTTCTCTAATCCGTTTAATCTTTCCTGCCTAGAACACTTGTTAGATTGAACACATCTGTGTTCTTCTGCTACAACCTTTGGCAGAAGAACCAAGCACCTCCAACTT
The DNA here is from genome assembly GCA_013401255.1 of Urocolius indicus. Lineage (NCBI taxonomy): Eukaryota > Metazoa > Chordata > Aves > Coliiformes > Coliidae > Urocolius > Urocolius indicus. The sequence continues at coordinate 31,544 of WBNH01008521.1, forward strand.
CACTGTTGACAGGGTCTTTGCTTCCCACTCACTCTCCATCAATGCCACAATGAGAAATTAAGACATTGTTTCAAAATGCTGAAGGACAAAATGACTGCACAACAGCTAATTGATGCTACCCAAGTTAGCCATCTTCTAATTACCTGTAGTCTCGTATCTACAGTCAACTTGACTTTCTCCAAATACCTACCCCAAAACACAAAAGTCTGTCTATTTTACAGAACCATAAACTTCAATTAGTACTTTCCAGTTAATAAAAATCGCTATTTTTAACTCACCTGACTACTCAATACACTCATTTTTTTCCAGAGAATGGTGTTTTGAAATGCCATACCTGTTACACACAAAGAGACATTCAGAGCAGAGTAGAAACACTAAGAAGAATCCTGGCATCGCATAACCTAGCTTCCTTAAGTCTTACCAGTGTCTTGGCTCATACTACCATAAGAAACAGCGTGTATCAGAATCAGACACAGCTATCTGTAAGTGGCCACTTCTGCTTCCAAGAATTCCACACAAAGCATCAGGCAGGCAAGAACTCCAGTACAGTTGCATATTTCACTTCTTGACTCATCTCACATAAACTCAGAGTAAGATTTACATGAAAAAAAAAAAAAGACATGTAAGACAGCCAATCAGCCAATACCTTAATACAAACAACACTAGTTTATTGCAACTGGATTGAAAAGTACACAGCTCACTGGCAGGATGCCCCACGATGAACATGGCTGAGTCCTCACAGGTTCCCCTCACTTGCTCCAAATCAGACAGTATTACATGTAAGACAGATAATTTCCTACAATATTACACCCTGCTTCTCACAGAAGAGAGTGGAAAAGATGTAAATCCCAGGCCACTTACAAACCTTTCCCTTCACAGATACTTGTGGGGTGAAAGAAGGAGAGAAGAAGACAAATATAGATCTATGTACCATTTCCAAGGATGTTTTACTGATAGGCAACATAAGTACTGTAGATTTTAAAGGTGGCTACATTTAGCTTGAACGAGTTTCATAATACAAAAAAAAGCAGGAAAATGTTGATTAGGTAGTAAGAAGCTGTGCTCTGCCTACACCCACATAGCACAATAAATCATAGGTGCTTCCTATTCAAGGAACAGTAAAACAATTCAAGGAGAATATACTGCAGGTAACTGCTGCGAAGTATGTTTTTAGAGGAAGAGCCACAGAGATTAGCAGCTGCTCACCATTAAGAGTATTACAAATGCCATTCAGTAATAAACTGATGACATTGGCTGGTGTAGTGCAGAACATGATCTTGAGGAAAGGCTATTTATATGAAGCTGCAAAGTTGTTACAATTCAGTAGACTGAAAAAATGTATAAATTCAGGCAGGCTTCTTTGGAAAAGGGTGATGAAGCACTCCTTTTATACAATTCCCTCTTGACATAACTTGGAAAGATTGAGTTTGAAGGTCTTACCTAGATATTATGACAGCAGTCATGGTGGCAGAACAACCTACAAACATCTAGTAACAGAATAAGCATTGAATTAGAACAGGTTTTCATCTGATTACTACAGCTTTGGAGGTTTTCTTGCTCCACGATATCACTCTACTTCCAGGCTTCAAATTTATTTTCTATTTGTTCACATGATCAGATTCTGCAGCTTGGATAGACCAAGCTTCCCCGAGTCATCACCTCCACATTTTGTTTGCATGACAAACTTTTCTAGCTCAACCACTACCTATTCAGTCTACTTCACTCAACTTCAATGCATTAAAACTGATTCTCAAGATTAAATCCTGAGCAATGGGCTTCTCCTGAGGCAGGAAGGCTGAGAGAACAACTTTACCATTAATTCTATTTTAATAGACTAGAACACTAACTTCAGTCAAAGTGTTTGTAGTTTAAAGTCCAAGAAAAAAAAGCCACATTTCAGCACCACAATGGTTACTTTCAGTCTCACAGGAGCAGTTTATGTTCTGCTCTCATTTAAGGAGAAGAATTTCTTGTTCATTTTAAGAGATATCTTTTGGGTTCAAAGAAGTAAAGCGACTGTAGAAGACAGCAACTATATCCACATAAAGAATCTCCACTGCTAATTGGAATGAATAGGCATGAGATGGAACACACCAGAAACACAATTTATGATCCTTATTTTTTAAGAGCCTTCAGAGGCATTCACATGAGGTATGCATTGCAACTGAAGGGCTGCAGGCAGTGAAGAAAACAGCAGTATTGGGGCAAAGATGCTGAAGTACAACCATTAGCCATTCATGCTTTCTAACTCTCGACAATCCTCCAATTAGCCACCTGGCTTTCATGATCACTACCATTCATCTCACTGAGAAAGGCTGTATTCTGTTCCTTCATGTGTCCAAGTTCCAGGAAAAAGAGACTACATCATATTGCAAGAATTTTTTGTGGTTTTTTTTTTCAGAAAAAAAAAAAAAAAGCAGAACAAAGACAGCTAGCTATCGTTAAAAAGTATCTGAGCCAAAGGCAATACCTCAACTACTTACGATCCTTTCTTCCCCCACCTCTGCCTCTCATGCTAAGGAGTATCCTTCACTACATCTCCACATTCTAGTTCTCCCAAGACCATCTAGTGTTATAGTACACAGAAAAGTGGACATCCAGTAAGGTACCACTGACAGAAACAAGTTGTGACCAGTTGGCCACCTACTGTTAATTCCAAAGAGGCATGTCTTTTACACATGACCAATTGATAACTGGAAGCAGAGGTACATGTTAAAAGCGTTATTGCTAAAATTAAGCAGTCATAGACAAGGCTTTAAAACTTTTTCATTTGCTATACAGAAGTTCCTCAACTGCATAAAAGCACAGAAGAGCAGCTAGTCCTTTGACTCCCCTATTCAAGTTAACATTTAACTATATAATGCCTCAATTGCCTCCACAAATCAGGAAAGAGGAAAAGCAGAATAAGTTACTTGTGAAAGAAAAGAGATATCCAAGTCTAATACACCATAAAATAAACCAGATGATCTTGCTACATGAACAGATTTACACTGATCACTAGTGATCGTCTGTCTTCTGATACATTAGCCACATTTTTTCCATTTTTCATTTCCTATCAAGCTATATTTTCTCTTTCACTGCACCAAAGATTTTAACAAAGATGGATATTGCCCAGACCAAGTTACCATGATCCACAGGACACCAGATGACTTGTCTCTGAAAAATCCTGAACTTTAGACAGATGACTATTTATTTTTTTAATAGGTCAACTTATGCAAAGCAAGACATGACTAAATTATTTAGGGTTCCACGGGGGTTGGTTCCGAGGCCAGTCTTACTCAATATCTTCATCAATGACCTGGATGAGTGGACAGAGGGTACCCTCAGCAAGTTGGCTGACGACACCAAACTGAGAGGACTGGCTGATTCCCCTGAAGGCTGTGCTGCCATTCAGCGGGTATCGGCCGGCTTGAGAGTTGGACAGAGAGGAACCTCATGAGGTTCAACAAGGACAAGTGCAAAGTCCTGCATCTGGGAAGGAACAAGCCCATGCACCAGGACAGGCTGGGGACTGACCTGCTGGACAGCAGCTCTGCAGATAGAGATCTAGGAGTGCAGGTTGATAATAAACTGAACATGAGCCAGCAATGTGCCCTTGTGGCCAATGGCATCCTGGGATGCATCAAGAAGAATGTAGCCAGCAGGTCAAAGGAGGTTCTTCTCTCCCTCTCCTCTGCCCTGGTGAGGCCTCATTTGGAGTCCTGTGTCCAGTTCTGGGCTCCCCAGCTCAAGAGGGACAGGGAACTTCTNAAGTCTCCTTTTCCCTGGAGGTTTTGCAAACCTGCCTGGACACGTTCCTATGTGACCTGATCTAGGTGAACCTGCTTTAGTAAGAGTTTGATTAGATGATGTCCAGAGTTCCCTTCCAATCCCTACCATTCTGTGCTTCTATGCTTTCCTCTCAAAATCAGTAAACATTTTGGCTCCACTATTACTCATTCAAAAAAATGCTTAGAGAAAAACTGTTAGCTGATTATATGTATTAGAGGACAGCTGTCCACATAATAGGTTACAATACTAGGTATTTAATTGCTCTCCTAAATACCTACAGCATGAAGGAGAGGACAAGAAGAGAGTATCAAAGTAGTATTACAACTGCTAAACGGTGCAAAGAACAATTTCACCTTGAAAGGCAAAATGTAAAAACAGCCAATAGCTTGGGTTTATCAGCCTCTTCTCTACATAAAGCTTTTATCACATAAAACAAACCTGCAGTCTACGTTCTAAACCAGTGACATCTTGAAGAGCACAAATGACAAAGCAGAATCTGATCTTGACATCTTTTACCTATTCTAGCCTGTGTCTTCAATATTATTCCATCTTTTTAGGTCAGATACAGCAAGGCAAAGTTACCCTCCAGAAAAAAAAATATCTTTCAACCATCCCACAAAAACAAAGGTTTTGATTAGCAGAGTTGAGTCTGTCTCATCTTTCTCTAAAACTCAAACCAAAAGGCCCTGCCATGCCTGGGTTCTGACCAATAAATGCTTTTCATAGGAAAAAGCTGCATATAGATTATTCAGGCCAACAGAAACTTCAAGAAGTCTCCAGTCTGACTCTCCAGCTCAGAGCAGGCTCAGCCATGCAGTCAGACCAGGATGCTGAGGGCATTTTTCTGTGTGGGCCAGAAGCCCTCCATCCCAGGTTCACTGTCCAGTTGCTCCGGCCAGGCATACTTTATCTTATCACCAGCTGCTCTGGCCCTACTCAGCTCACTGTCTGCAACAGCCCAGGGCCATCTCCCACTATTCCCACTGGCATTGCTGCTGTGTCTTTGTATGCTCAGGACAGGGCTGCATATACTTCCTGCCTGATTTGCACAGGGTCCCTGGTAGCCCCTTCCTCTCATCAGTCCTGGTCCCTCTGAAGAGTAGCCCTGCCCTTGACAACATTAGATACACCTCTCAGTTGTTGCCTGCAAACGCAATGAGGGTCAACTTTCTCCTTTTTCCCAAGTCACTTAAGAAAACAGTCAATACCAGAGAGCACAGACATTAAGACCTCCACTTGTAACAAGCCTCCTCATCAAGTTTTTAACCAGTGAACCTCAAGCTCAAAAATCCTACCAGTTATTCACCTATCTAGCTGTTCATTCACCTAAATCTTCATATCTTAAAGTTGTTACAAAGATTCTGTGAGAAGCCACACAGAACTATGTTCAACTCAATGCAGAAGACATCTATCACTTCTCATCCAGAGACCTACTAATTTCAAAGACTACAGTTCAATTATAGCTTACTTCTAGTAAATCAATCTTGCCTTTGTTTTAATGTGCACAGAAATTACTTCAAAGACATATCTCACAATGATTTACAGTGGGACTACAGTGAGGCTCCCCATATTATAATCCTTATTGCACTTATCTTGATAGCAGCAAAACTTGCTTCTCTCCAGTCATCAGGAATTTCCTGACCTATTTGATCTTCTAAAGATATTAGACAGTGGTCTTACCATGACAGCAAATAATTCCCTCTTACCTTCAGACTTACAGACCCAGAACATCTGAGATGTCAAGAGATGCCAAACCTGATCCTGTTCCAGTCCCATCAGCTATTTTTCCTCTTTGCACCCTCTCCCTATGCAAAAACTCAAAAGACTGTGTCAGTGAAGACAGAGGCAATAAATGCACTAAGCACTTCACGGCCTTGTCTACATTTTGTTGGCCTTACTATCCCCTTCAACTGCAGTTGAGCTCTAGCTTTTAACCCCCTCTGTTTATTCAGTGACAATGCTTGCCTGTTATGACTTGTCCTCACTTCCATCTCCTATAAACCTCATTTTTTTCCCTACTGAAACTCTGCCAACAGGTCTTCTTTACAACCAAGTCTGATATGACTATTAGTTCTCTCCAGAAGAGCTCCACACATCTCTGCTGCTCTTCAAGACAATGCACAGTTTCTCCCTCTTTCCAAGAGGGCCTGTGTATCTTCACCACTGGTCAACAGTCACATGACCATTTCCACTGTATCTCAGTTCCTTCAGGGTCCCACAGCTGATGAACACAAATATCTCTGCATTCCACTCTTTGTCACCAAAGTGCACACACTTGCATACTGGCACTCAAAGTAAGCTTTCTTTCAGCCTGTTTGTTCTTCCTGTGAGTTCTCTCATTTCAATAACACTTCCACACATTTGGAGCCCCAATCTCTATTCTCCTCACTTAACTGCAAGCCATTACTACTGCATCTACCCACGATATCTCCTTTGTCCTTCTCCCCAGGTGTGCCACAGTGTTCACCAAGATGATTTTGCTTTATGTTGTCAGCTGTGCCACATCTCACCCTCAGTCATCATTCCTCAGAGGGACACACTGTCTTAACAGGCAATCATTTATTAATGGCCAAATAGCGTTTTCTTCTGCCAAAACTTATTATTCAATTGCAGGACTGATAAGACCTCCTCCAGAACCCCCATGTCCTTTGCTTGTGCTCCCAGATCTCTGCAGTCCACTTGATCTATTTAAGCTTTTTCTTTGCTGACGTTGTTGTCACAGAGATAAGCAGCAAACAGTGCACAACTGTCCAGGAGCTGTACAAGCCTTACCAAGCCTCTACAGCATCCTGAACTACAGAACTCAACAACAATGACCCTCCCCCAACAGCATATCTATAAGGCAGATGCCTTTGCAATACAGTCAGTCTCTGAGTATTGCTATTATCACTGTGCACCAACACTGTAGATTGACATCATTATTCATTCCCTTACCACAGTAAATGACAGTGAAAAACTGGACACAGGATTGCAATGGGGTCTGACCATCAGTTTATTATTGGCTAAAAAGCAAAGACAATTGAGTACGTAAGTTTTAATACCCAGACATTTTAGGGGGACTGACCTGCAAGCTGAAGACATGGCTCCTATGCATCCGAGTATATCACTTAAGAGTAAGCACCAGTACCCTAACTATTTAACTGCTCGAAAGAATGGACAAAGACCTAGAAGAGACACAACTTACAGTCTTTCATTGTAAGGGAGGATGATTGCGTGTCTTTAATCATGGCTGGCTGCCTAGCACAGAGAGGCAGTAGTACCAACTTCAACAGATTTCTTTGTTTAGTAAACAGAAGAATAGAGCAAGTCATATGCCAGGCAACTATTCCTTACTTAAAAATTCAGAGAACTTCCAGTACCTGACTTCCTTGTGAGAAGGACAGGATCCATGGTTGTCAGAAATATCTGTCCCACAAACACTTTAAAACATCATCAAATGCCAGCCTAAAGGATGACAAGTATCTGTTGCTAGGTCAGATATCGATATAGAAATGCATCTAGCAGCTGTCTTGTCTAGGGACATACAATACTTGCACAGCAACCACCCTTTTCCTGCTACAGTCTCTCACTAACCATACTCTGGGATGCATGTTCCTGGGTCACTTCAAAGCCTGCTAATTCCTAGGTGACGAAGTTTGGAGAAGTCAGATTTGAGGCACACAAACATTGGAGCAGACTTATCTAAAACTGGAAGCCCTTTGACATGCAGCTTTGCCAATCTTTGTCCTTAACATATCATTCTGCTTAGTCAACTGTGTCTGTTATGTCTGCCCTATGTTATCTGCATGCTAGGCTCACCGGTCTTCAACAGGACAGGGAGCAAAAACAGGATGTGAAAGCTTATAGGTCAAGAAAAACAAATCACTTACCAATGAGTGTCACAGGCAAAACAGACTCAATTTTAGAAGAATATTAGCCCATTGACAAAATGGATTTAGCTAATGAGAAATAAAGTTAAAACATCTTTGTCTCACCTCTAATCCCATCTTCCCTCCCTCAACTTCAGAACTTAACATTCTCAACTCCCTTGCTTCCTCTTCAACACCCCGCAGTAGGGCAAGTAAGACAGACTTACAAACATGTTTTTCCTCTGCTTCAACAAGAACCCTCCAGAGCCAGCAGCTCCTTCAGGAAACATCCATCTGCTATGGCACAGGGTCTTCCCACAAGCTGCCATCCATGTACATGCTCCACAAGTTGCAGGACAAGGCCTACCTCAGGTCAGCAGCACTACCTTAACTCACCAGCTAAAATTCTGGTCTGACATTTTGATTCAAGAAGATGTGGGAAATGACTCTTCAAGTTAGCTGACACAGTACATAGCTTCCTTGGCCAAACTTATGGCCTACTGAAAAAACTACACTCCAGGGCTCAGAAAAAAAAAAAAAATCATTCGCTCATCCATATTCACATCAAAGCAGGGCAGAACCTGTGTAGTGAGTAGACCATCAAGTAGCATATGCTTTCACATGACTTTTTTTTGAGTCTTTCATTTGAGAGCATGATGATGTCACCCCAGTTTCAATCTGGAAGTTGTCACAGACTCGCACATTTACGACACTACAGTCTCAACTAGGCTCACCATCTTCCTCAGGAAAGAAAAGAATCAACAGATACCTGAAGGTCAGGCACACCTGGAAGCTAAGGACTCCTGAGCTATACACACTGTTTTTTTTAGTTTTTCGGCAATACAAGTTACATGGAGTCAAAGATACCTGAACAAATGAATCAGGAAACTGATTAGCTTTAAGTTCTCAAATTTGGGTCATTGACACCACTCAAACTATTCATCTTGCATTCAAATATGAAATGCATTTGTATCTCTCTGCTATATCCTCAAGAGTTCAAATACTTTCGTGTTTCAAAATACTGATTCTCCTATTTTCATTCAGTTCTGTTGTAAAACTTCTATATTTTTCCACTGAGGATTAAAGAATCCTTCAGTCCATACATTGCACATAAAAAACACCCACCGTCTGTCTTCAAGTGCTAAAAGCTGCGCAAGTAATATTAAGATGCTTTCTACATCATGCTGTATCCCAGTGTGCTATTTTATATCCATTTATGTAGGTCAATGGAAAGTCCCACATACATGTATTGCACTCGATGGAAATTTAGTTATCTTAATTTGGACTAAATGTACTATTCAAATCACATGCCTACAGCTTTTTGTAAGAGTCTAATAGACCTTTTTTTTTCCAGATGCATATAGATAAAACACAGCACAGCCTTATTAAAGAATACATAAATCAGTTTAAAAGGGCAAGTCAACCCAATTTAACAAGCAGGACAGTTACAATTAAGACGGTCAATTTTCAGGACTACAATATTTGAGCAAGTACTAACCATCATTAAAATTAGGTCCCTGATCTTGGCCACTGTAACAGCACATACCAAGACTATGTGAGACAGATAAATCTAAGTTTAACTTAAATGTGATGCTGCACAGTATAGTCAAAAAACAAATTTCCTACAGAAATTATGAACTCCATATTCTTTTATCTGAACAAAAAGCCTGGTGCATTTGCTGTTAGTTGCATAGAATGATCAAAGATTGCAAATTTGATCTCGCATTTCTTCAGGAACACAGGTTTCTTGTGTTTGGAAATCTGTTTAGCTGATTTGAAACAGGCAGTCCTTACTCTATCTGGCTACACACATTCAGTATCCGTTAGGATCAGAGAAGGCCATAACCACAAAACAGGTTGTACTTTGTCACTGCAAAAGCCTGCATTATCCATTCCTTTTATAACAGCTGCTTCTGAATGAATAAATAATCAAACCCAAAAATAATACAATCTTTCCTAATGATATCTAACTCTGACAGAAAGCTCTCCTCACAGATACTTCATCACAGACTCACAGAATTGTTCAGGTTGGAAGTGACATTTAAATACCATTTAGGTCCAAAGCCCCTGCCATTGACAGGGATATCTTCCATTAGATTAGTAGGTCGCTCAAAATTTTTTACGTGTCACTTGTGTTGTAGTACTCAGCGTCGAAGTAGCCATCTTCTCAAACATCAAGTTGTGCAAGAAACTTGCCACACACACAAGAAAAACTAACCCTACAGACTGGTTTTAATTTGAGTGGAGGAGAGACTAGACCCTCCATCATCAGCACTACATCCAAGAAAATCCTAGGTCTTCACCACAATGGGCTAGTTTCAGATCTTTCAGCTGCACTGGTTCAGATGAATTTCACTACAAGAACTACTCTCTTTATAAAAATGGACTTTTTTCAAAAAAACAAGTGTGACTACTTAATTGTCTTTCCAATTGCTTAACTGCTACAGAAAAAAAATCAGCTACTCTGTTAACGAGACTGTAATTCTCAACTTGCCTATCAACATTGCAACCATAGATGCAGTCCAAGACAAGTGCTATTGCTATGTCAAGTTTATTGCTATGTCACAGTTTAGTCGTCTGAATGAAAAAGCAGCTGCTAATGTGTTCCTTACCTCACACTGTCCATTTTGTCAGCAGTTTTCCAATTCCCTTCAGAATTAGTGCTCTGGCCAGAAAAGTGACAGCCGTTTTAGGTCAGGAACTCAATTTTGGGTTACAACTTAAGCTGTAACCACATCAAAATGAAAAAGTTAAACTCATTAACAAACTAGTTTCTCCCCTACTGCATGCATAGTCTGCTACAAGAAGCATACGGTGTTTTAGAGTTATCCCTCTCTCAGAAATAAAAAGTAATTTCTAATGCATATTCGTGTATAAAGGAATCACAGTAAAGAAGACTGATGAGATCTCTAAGCATGTTGCTTGATATAAACATACTATCGCAAATTACAATTATAGCAGGTATTGAGATTTTAATATTTAAATTTAAAATATTTAAAAGCCCTTCCTAAATCATCTGTGGAAGGCAAGCAATAGTGCTCACCTCTAGTTATGTTTGCTGATTCAAGACTGGAGATGAACAGTAGATACAGAAAAGTAAACCACACTATTTTGCTCTGTCTTTAAACTGGGCTAATGTGCACAAAATTTAATGTGAATGCATTTATAAAAACAGAGGTCACAGCATTAGTCTTCTGGCATGTCAAAGGAACAAACAAAATGGATGGCACCAAAACAAGAACTCCATTACGAAATAAAATGGGAACATACTGAAGGCATGTATGCTGCTAGCATTCCTGCAATGTATTGCCCATTTTTACTAGACCAGAACTCCAAAGGACTTCCATCTGTCTACCTTGCATGCATTTCTCAAGGGGTCACCTGGAGCAGTGTTGCAGGAACCTTAACTATTTCTGTAGATAAACCAAGTGCATTTGTGCCCCACTGCCTGCCTGAGCTATAAAAAGCTATTTGGCCATTCATCATACTCCAAAGATGCTGAAGTCCAGGCACAACTGTTTCTACAGCATGCAAAGGAGAAGAGCAGAACTTAAAGAATGCATTTACAGATAGCCCAAAAACACTGAAGTTGATTACAGGTAAGAAAGGGAGGAGCACTCCCCTTTGGTATTGAAGCTAAAAAAAAAAAAATCACATCAAATATGTACAAAACAAGAAATGCCAAGTTCCCACAGCCAAGTATAAACACAAGGCAAAAAATGTGTGCCCTTCTGGTGTTCAGGTATTGGTCACTTTTGATATCCACTGTGGCAAGCTTAAAACACGGAGCTCTATTTCTTGGAGCCATGTTATAGTTCCATTATTCACAACAGATATAAATCATTAAATCCTTAGCTGATTTTATCTACACTGAAGTGTATTAATATTAGCTTCTCATGTCATCAAACAGAAACAAAACCCTGCAACCCTCTCCCTCATTAAAGGTCGTCTGTCCAAATCTTAGTATACAGAGACACTGCTTTACAGTCAAGATTCTCAAAAACACACATTTGCATGAAAAGCCACAGGGAAGCTGACTCTAAGTATCCCTCCCTGATCATAACTTTTGTTCTGAAAAAATATTTAAGACAAATAGTACTGAAAAGTATTATCATCAGGGTAAGAAACAGAGACACTAGAGGTAGAAAAGCTGAGTTTACGTTACTTTTCCCTTCCCATAGCTTTTGATCCTTACAACTTGTTAAAGTTACTAAAGACATTTGTCTACAAATATTTGAACTAATTCATTCTGTAAAACAAATTCTACTGATTTAATTTCTGTCATTAAGATTTAAATTATAGAAGACTATTAGTACTCCATCAATCACACAATGGAAGTTTCATTCCAAAAAAAACCCACAAAATCTTATCCGGTTAAATCTGTGTAAGTACTTCATTAAACTCATTCTGAGGAGACTGAAAGCAAATACAGCAAGCACAGACCTCTAGCAAGGCTGCTCAGTACATCACAGTGAATATTCCATTTCTTACCTCTCTGGAGACAGTTTTACAAAGCATCTGAATGCTGAAGTTTTAATACTCAGGTATATTAAGTATTCAAGAAACCACATACATCCCTTTTATGGTACATTCTACCAATTCAGTAACTGCCCAGCACGTTTTCTAATTCTACCCCATGCTCAGCTGAAGATCAGAGAGAGTCCAGCAGCCTTAACACCATCCTACAGTGTCCTGAGCACTTCAGTATTTTCTAGCTTCGAGTCACACTGTCAAACATTGCAGGTTCACCGAGATATACCTGGGTTTTTTGCTAAACACGGCAAAGTAAGATACTCATTCCTGCAATGAGTTACAGCCTCATCTAGCACAAGCATCTGGTTGTGCAGTTTCTGATCAGGAGGAACAGCACCATTTGAGTGACCAACAACATCAAAACTTTGAGGGAACACAAAATTAGTACCACAAATTTTTATGAAGTGAGATCTAGGACTGCCTAGAATAATTCTCATTGTGGATACAGGCTGGCACACTCCCAATAACAAAGCATTACCGAGACATTAAAAACACCTAACACTCATCCTGACTTTCTATTAGGAAATGGCAGCTTTTTCCAAACCCGTTTTATGTCTGGGCTTACTATGACTATCAAAACAAATGAAAAATCCTCTTGCTTAAGTACTGCCGTACCATAAGGAATCACGGCTGGAACAGAAAAGTGTGATGCTAGTTTAATCCCCATCCGGAACACTTCAGCTTATTCCTAATTTGCATTTTTTCGAACGTATGCAAAGTATGACCTTCCCATTACAGTATTTACCATTATATAATTACTGCTCCTAAAACTCCAGATATTTTGCCAGTGGTCAGATTTAGACTGCCAAGTACTTCAAAAATTTGATATGCGTTTAGAAATTTTAAACATGTTTCTGAAAAAAGCATGCTTTTTGAAGGCTTCTAAAATAAGCTGTTTGAAACTACTTCACTCAGTTTTAAAGACAAAAACACTACAAAAAGGAGTGTGTTTTTTATAACACTGACTACTAAAAGTAAAGCATTTCACATCATTCCAAGGTATACTTTCTGCAGAACCGTACACCAAAAGGTCTATGCAAAACATTAAGCAGTTGGGAAATGTGAAATGAACAATTAGCTGTTCTCTAACTAAAGCTTTCATCAACTTTAGTGTACTTGGTTGCTCTGTGGGCAAACACTAGATGCCAAGTCCTAGCAAATCAACAACAATGACTACTGGGGAAACGGCAGTTTCTCTAGGCTTCAGTGAGAATCAAAGAGCCCATCTCTGTGTAGACACCAGAAACTCAGGGCGACTTCAACAAGATGTTTTGTTGTCTAATCCTTCGTCTGGCCCACTGGTTGTAGTAACTAAAAGCTATGAATTCTAACTTCGTTATTAGAACAGCTTCTCCAAAACTAATCCTTCAGAGCAAGTCAAATGAGGTAGATTTATTTGCACAGGCAACAGATCAAAAAACATTTTGTAGCTTCCTTCAGTATTAGAACTACTGATGTTGAAACCCAAAGCACTATCAGCTAATCCTGACAAATAGTATTGTGATTTTTCAATTGATTTGAGGGCTCTTAGGGAAAGAGAGGCCTGCGCACAAAAGCAACACTCTCTCATTTTTCAAGTCTTAGCAACCGCTGGTAACATTCACTGCCCTCTGTGGATAATTAGAAATGCATTACAGCAAAAGTAAAGATGGCTTTAAAGAAAGACTGAAATGTGTATTATTCAAAATTTGAGTTTATCCATTAGTTAACAATCACTTTATTCCTATGAATAACAACATATGGCAACAAATATAAACAAAAGCCATTATGTTTTAAGACAACAGGACTTTCACCTATAAAAACAGCCTTTCCACATCACTGCTACTAGGAAGGAGCTTGTGCCTGCATCCCTGTACTATTTTTACCTGCAAAGTCCACCTCTGCAACAGCATTGACTTATTTTAAGCAGCACAGGAAAGCTGAAGTATTCCTTGGGCTTTTAGAGCACTGGATCACATGTCATCTATTACCTACTTAGTCTCCAAATAAAGCAAGCTTACCTTTGTCTCCAAAAAAAAAAGTCAAGCTTAGTATTACAGGACCTTCAACAACATTCAGCCTAGGGTTTCACTGTAGTTTGAATATTGCAATTCAGAGACCTACGAATAATCCGAAAGGCTTTTTGTCCCCCTCTTTAAAAAAAAAAAAAAAAAAATCACCACAGATGCTCCAGATCAAGCAGCTGTCCAGGATAATTTTAACTTGCTACACCTGGATGACCCAGCTCAATCTGAAGTGTGGCAGTTCGCAGTTTTCTAAGTGGCAATACATATATAGCAATAATGACAAAAAGCACACGGATAAAAGGATCCTCCTCTCTCACCAAAAAAAACCCCACTTTGAATTATTACAGGGAGAAGAACAAAAACTTATGTTCACAATTAATGTGGGAAAGTCGCAATAAATTTAGATGCAGAAATAGTAGTACTAGTATGATTAATCCAGTTAGATGAAGACATTTGTACAAATATTAATATATTTTAAGAGGTATCCATCATGAAGACTAAAGGAACTAAAAATCTCTACTGCGGACAGAAATGACCAACCCCTCTACCACAATAAACATACATAGAATTAATGCAGTTATTGCCGAGCTGAAATATCAGTTGAGATACACTTGTAAGACATTAGAAAGGTGCATTAAAGATGCGCCTTGTCAGATTTTAGTAAGTGTGACAGAATTCCTTAATGGTTTCAAGGTCATTAGTACACTTCTGTAGTTGCAAATGGTCTCACTATACCACAGAAAAAAAAAAATTCAGAAATATATTTCTACTTGCTTAAGTAATATCTCACTTTAAAGAGTATGCAATTACCTATTCTGTATTTGAAAACAAAACAATTTATGCATAATAGCTAGTACACAAATTCAAATTCAACTCTTATTCCCATTACCTCCAATACGTCTCCAGAAGGCCACAGAAGAGATGAAGACAGAATCCATGAGATTAAAAGAAAAAATGCAACACAGAAGCTCTGACGAATACCTGGTGTCTCTTTCCTCTAACCACAGAGATTCCCAGTTACTGGAATATTTTCCAGATTCCATCAGTTTAAATTAAAATTAGCCATTAAGGCAGAGACAAATACGAAGTCAAATGGCATAGGTTTTTTCAGCACAAAGAGAGACAGGAACCTCTTACCTTTCAAGAAAAGACAGACACGTACATTGTGAAATACTCAATAAGGCATTGCTCTTTCACCAAAGATCACCTGTAAGAAAACCACTCATATGTAGCTACTGAAGTGGGTTTCTGAAGTTGTTTTCAAAACTCCGTAAGTGCAGTAAACACTCCCGGGACCTACAGAATTCAACTACAATAACACTACCTAAATTTAGTTTGGTACTGTCCTGTGATTTGCTTTGGTTTCTTTTTAAATAAAGATCGGGTTTAACTATTCTAACGAGCTGCAGCTGTATTTTAACAGACGGATGCAAAGGTTTACGGAGGTGCAAGAGACACCGAGCCATCCTCCTAAGACTGGCTCTGTTACCATCACTGCTCTGCAGGTGACAAACCACCTCGCTCGCCGACCGCACAACACTAGAATGAGATTTCCTTTTTCCAGGGCAGGACAAGCTCAAAAGGCGTACAACACGCACCACCTGGCTCAGGCCTCTGCTTGCAGAAAGAGACGGTGACGAGTGATCCCCCTCAAGCCCGGCGCAGGGCGGCCGTGCCGAGATGGCACGAAGCCCTGCATCTCGGCTATATAGCGACCACCGAAACACTGCAAAATAAAATAGATGAGCCGTGCACCTAGCCGCCGCCCCTTAACACTCTGGGCTTTCTTCTCCAGTACGCGCCGAGTCTCAGCCCCAGCAGGGCTGACTGGCACGGTAGGACCTGCCGCGACTTCTCTCGCCGGCGCCGCCAGAGAGGGATCAGACGGGTCCGGTTGTCAGCTGCAGCGCTGTCTTCCATCAGAACAAGTGATGCCGGCAGGGAGACCTAAAGAGTCCCAAAGCCCCGTGAGTCCCACCTGCGGGCGCTGCCCTGCCGACGGGCCCCCGGCCCTCTGCCCCGGACCCGCCGGCCCCCGCACAGGTGCGCCGGGAGCTGCCGCGACTGCCCTGCGGCTGCGGCACCCCTTCCTTCTGCGGCCTCTCTGCACCAAGCCACAGCCCTCCAGCCCTTTCACCCGCGCCCAATAGCTCCTCCGCCAGACAAGACGGCGCGGGCAGAAGACGGCAGATGCACCATTGTTGACATAAGCAATCCGGTTAGAGCAAGGTCAGGCCTGAACAAGAGGGATGAAGAGGTGCAGCCTCCGGGAAGAATGGGAGCTACGCTCAATTGGTAGGGCCACAGTAAGAAAATAGGTGGAGGATAAAAGTCTTTCAGAGGAACGCTACAGACAAAACAAAGGGTTTATTGAACAGTGTTTTGTCAGGAGAACAGGTGCTAACTAAACTCGCCCAATTAGCACCACATGGGAAGGGGGGCAGGGGGACGAGAGACACTCAGAAAATCCTAAAGGGCAGAACAAAAAGCCGCGAAACCCATCTAACACGAGAAAAGGGAAAGAGGAGAAGCGCCGTTCGCAGGAAAAAAAAAAAAAAAAAGACAAACAAACAAACAACAAAGTCACAAACGCAAGAAGCCTGTCCGGAACGGGCGGCTCTGCTTGATAGTAACGCTGCAAATACCGTGGAGTTGCAACTCACAGTGCAACGAGCCGACGGTGGCGGAAAGCCACTGCTCACCGTCAACAACACGGGAGCGTGAAAGTCTCCGCACAAGCTGAGCTTTCGCTCCCCTTTCCAGGGGCACCCGCTCAGGCACCGGCTCCCCCTCACTCAGCCTCCCACCGCCCGGGCCGCCCCTCCTCCCGCCGTAATCCCCGTAACGCCTCACTGCTTAGCTCCTCCGCTACGCGTGCCTCTCGGCGACGGCTTGCGAGCAGAGCAGTGCCGGGCTGATAAAGGGTCCGCACCGCCCGCCCCCGCGGACGCCGCCTGAGTGACACCGCCGGGGGCCACTCAAGACGCCCCTCGCCCGCGGGGCCGCGCCCCCAGGCCCACTGGGCCCCCTGCGGCGGCCGCCTCGCTCTCCACCGCAGCGGTCCCACCGGCTGGCGCCGCCCCGCGCCGGGCACGGCGGCAGCTCGCCTTTCCCGTTCCTGTCGGTGTTTAGGCGTCGGGTCCCCAGTGAGGTCAGTAGCAGGCCCCCCACAGCGCTTGCTTGTCTCCCCAGCTTGCCGCCTTTCCCTGCAAATCGCCGCGCCTCGAAGGTCCTGCGTCTCCTCCTCTCCGACAACGGCCCGACGGGGGGGGTGGGGGGGGGGCACGAACTCCCTCGAGCCGCCCGTCGAATGGGGTGCAGCGACAGCCCCGTTCCCTTTCCCGGCGGTGTCCGACGCTGCGAGCACCACCTCAGACCCCGGGAAGGCGCGCCTGCCGAACGCCGGGGCAGCCGTCTGAAGCTCCGCTCCTCCAAGCCCGCCGCTGCCCGATTCGCAGGGAGTGCCCCAGCGGGTGTCACTGGGAGGACGGCGTCCGCACGACTTGGTGCCGCTACGCCCTCCCGACGCTGCGACACGCAAGGACTTCGTGAAAATTCAACAGTCTCGACGTTGGTATCACCGCTGGTCCTTGCAAACGAGTTGAGGGAGCGTGCCCAACCACCCCTTTGCCCCGCTTGTGTAGCTCACACGTTACTTTCACATGTGAAGTAGGTGGGTACGAAGCATAATTCAAATTCAAATAACAATGGCAGTGCTCGGGCCAGCGTTACCATTGCCTCCTCCTGCCGGGAGCCTCCCACAGCCCCGTGGCGACGGGCGAGAGGACCGGAGACTCGCCAGAGGACGGGACGGTCAGTCCCCTTTGCCCGGAGCCTCGGCTCGGACGGCCGCCGCGGCTGAGGGATGCACGCTGAACCCGAGCGCACCGCGGGACACTCCGCATTGTCTCTCGCCGCCCCGGTAGGACCACGGACAGAGATCGGGGCGGCCGCCGGCGCGCAAACACCGCGCACGCCGCACCGCGCAGCGCCCCGACGCCCCGAACAAAGGGACGCGTCCCCTCCCGCTGCGCGTTAATCACCTCCGGGAAACGATACAATCCCCTACGGCAATCGCTCGGGAGAGTTCACCAGCTCTCCTCACCCTGCCGCTCGCTCTCCGCACCCGCTGACAACACGCGCTCTTGCTGCGGCCGACCACGTCTTTGTGCGCCGTGATTGGCAGCCGCCTCCCAGCCCCACAGGACGCCACGAAACGCCAGGCGGCTAATGCAATTAGGTGCGGGGGGTCTTATCCCGGCTAATCTGCAAATGCAGGTTTATCTCCTCAAAGCGATCCGCTTTCCTGCGCCCGAGCGGTCGCCGGTCCATCCCACCGGACGCTCCCCGCGAGGGGACGTATCCGGAGCTGGACGGGCGCGGTGGAGCCGCGAACTTTGCAGATGGGAAAAGGCACAGGTAGGGATGCGCACGCCTTCCTACGTACGCGCGGAGCAGTGCCCTGGCAGCTCCCGCGGCCGCCCTCTCCACGCCGCCAAACACTTCAGAGTGAGACGGCTCTGCCGGCACGCCGCGGTACACGCCGAGCGCTAGATTCAGCGCCGCGGGCACGGGTGGTGTTAATTCGGCGCAAACAGAGGTAAATCAACGTAGTTTTACAGGGCATGCAGGTCGGGCGGTCGCGTGGACCCCACCGCGCACACACAGTCATGGGAAGAAGCAAGCCACAACTTACCTTCCTCTCCTCGGCTTAAAAAAAAAAAGTAACGGTGCAGTTCTCCCAACAGAGAGGAGTGAGAGGCAGACGGACAGTTCTCCCAAGACAACAATCAAGGAAAGCTAAATTGGGAACAGTTCTAACAAGGAGAAG
>WBNH01008523.1:0-21022 GCA_013401255.1 Urocolius indicus
AGGAAGAACTTTTTCGCCTAGAGAGTTGTTAAACAGTGGAATTGGCTGCCCAGGAAATTGGTTGAGTCATCATCCCTGGAGATATTTAAAAGACATGTAGATGAGGTGCTGAGTGACATGGTATAGAGGTGGGCTTTGCAGTGCTAGGTTAATGGTTGGATTTGATGATTTTAAAGGTCTTTTCCAATCTAAATGATTGTATGACTCATTTTTTTAATGCTTCATAAATTAGATAAAGGGGTTTATTATTGTATTGGATCATGGGTAACACTATTTATAGTCTGTAAGGGAATCTGGCAAGCTTCTGTATGATTGAGAATGAAAATTCAAGATGGGTATTTTATCATGTTTCATCTCAGTTATTTTTTTCACTTCAGAGCTGTAAAAAATTCTGTAATTGCTCTGTAGTGAAAGTCCATGTATACATTCAGAGAGAGGTTGCTCATTTGCCTTGTCACTCAAATGCAAAATTTTACTTTTTAACTTTGTGACATGTATAGGTGATCCTTCACTTCCTCAAGCTTGCAGCCTAAACAAGTTCAACCACATGGCTAAACCACCACATCCCATCAGTCACTTCGACAAAGCCGAGCTCTGCAAGACTGATCCTTGTGGAGACTCAAAAATATTTAATGGTGATGTTTTCCATGTAAAACTTTTTCATGTAAAATTTTCCATGTATTTTTTTTACCTTTTTATAAAGATATTTTGTTATTCTTCTTTCCTTCTCTTTTTTCTTTTGTTCTATTTTTTTCTTTCTCCACCACTACAGCCTTCTTTGTGTTTCTTTGTGTACATAGTCTTCAGACAACAGAATCATAAGAAAGAGATGTAGAGTCCTAAAAAACAGAACTTGAAAAAAAATAAAGGATGATTTCTCAGACCCCAGTGGCTATTCAAACCAAAAATAGTGCCAAAAGTCTCCATCAGATGTGTTTCTGGATTTGTGGTGAAGAGACAAGTCTAATTTTTCTTTGACACTCCTATATCTAAAAACCTTGGTCACAGTAAGTCAGTAAATGTCATGGATGATCCTGCATAGATGAAAGAATTTTTATATCCAAGTCTTTTACAACCAATGAGAAGGCAAGGGACTCAGCTTAATTTCCCACATTTTCTAATACAGGCTATATCACTATCCCAAGTAATTTTGTTTTACAGTATGGTGCAGGTGTAGATACATAGATGGACCTTACTAACAGAGACTATTGATCTTTTGCAAAAAGGTCCCTTTTAAGCTCAGCAAGAGTTGTACATCTACCTGGCTATATAAGCCAGATCTTTGTTTTATCTTTCCAGAAACCACCAAACTTAGTTAGTGGTATCTCCACTAAAGCAAGGTGTTGTCTGAATATTTCTATTAAGTTCCATATATCCACCTGTCATGAGCATGTAGTTGTAATTTCTATCCTCAAGTCTCAAAGGGTACTGATTAACCTGTTGTCCCAGTAGCAACTCTGTTCTCCTGAGGAATGTACCCACAGAGCTGCCAGTTGATCTTTGTTACTTTTCTCACTGAAGATATCCTTTCTGGTTGCAGTTACTGCTGCTAGAAAGATCACAGAAATACCAATCCTATGACTGAACCTTGCTGAAAATAGTTATCTTAAGACAGTAAATTCTTAAAAAATCATCCCAGATTTTTAATGAGGGAGATCTTTAAGTTCATTAAGAAAGCTATCAACACACCTGGGCTTTTTTTCACAAAACTTCTTCACCTAAGACATCTTTGGTACCAAGTGAATCTTAATGTCTGTATTACATTCATGCATCAAATGTGGACTGAAATGTGTAATGGAATACATACAGTAAGAAAATGACAGGTATCTGTATCTCAAGCTATGTCTATGGTTTTCTTGGGAATTGTTTTGAAAACAGGTATTTGTCTAGCAGATACTTGGAAATATGTCTATATCCTAATTTTCAATTATGTCTGTTTGTAGTACATAGAGCTCATGCAGCATTTGCTAACTTCACTTACATGAAGAATCACAAACTACCAAAGTGCTGAATGTATGGGAAGTACAATTGGGGATTTCACTGAATCTGAACAGAGTTGCAGGAAAATGGTGGCCAAAAGACATAAAGGATATTGTATGCACCTGTTACGCTACATCTATTCATGTCTTCAGTCATTTCTCATAATCTTCTTCCCATCCTTAGAAGTTCTGCTCAGAATTTTTCTCTTATATTTTGCATCTGAGAAGAAGTAGTAGTGGCCATGCTTTGCCTAGGTGTCTGCATGGCTCTGGAGAAGGCCGTATGGGTTGGGTCAAATCTGCAGTGGAGTCTAGTTACTGATCAGTAATCTTTCTCTAGATAACATCAGCCCGCAGTTTAGATTTTGAAATGTGTTTGTAAATGCTGAGATGAAGATTCGTACTATCCTCTACTATTTTTTTAGAAAAGATTGGAATGATTTTTTATGAATAATGTGAATCTGCTTTCTTCAGATAGCTTTGAAAAACAATGTGTGAAAATCCAGTTGTATGATTAAATTTTTAAATGTTAAAGCCAGATTTTGCAACGTTGTCTAATGTTTCTTCAGCAAGCAATCAGTTCTTACAGTATTGCAGGACTTGTCTTACAGTGATAAAATACCTCTATCAAGCAATTAGAAAATATTGCTGAGGATATTAATATCATATTATACTAAACCAATTTGTAATTAATTCCATGGGAACACAAGAATAATGCTTGCAGAATTAATTAGGACAACATTAAATGGAAGACATGTTTCTTTTCTATTTGTTTGGTTTAAGAAATCAAAATACTTATTCTGAAGGGTTTGGATGTTCTTATGTCTTTAAGCATCACAGACATGCAAGCTCCTATGGAAGAATCTCTTACTTTTTCTTATTTTAATCTACTCATTTTACTTATACTGCAATTTGGAACCAAACAAGTATAAGGATTGCAAGACAGGATTTATTCTTCACCTTAATTAAAGATTCTCTTAGTCCCACAATAAATGTCCCTTAATTTGTTCTATGTAAGATAATGACCGTTTAGGACCTTGGCAAATCTAAAGGGTTTTTGAGCTGTTCTTTTGGGCCGCTTAGCTTGATATAAATGCAGTTAGGCATGACCTCATTTACCTCTTGTGGAAATTGATAACAGTGGCAAGATGTCAGTCCTTTATTTAGCTGTTTTTATGCCAAGTTTTACTTTTATTTTTTTTTTCTCTTCACTGCTGACCTTCAGGATATGCGGCAAACCCCTGCCTATTTGCCAGATTTTCCATAAGGCTGAAGAGAGAACATTTAAGAAAGGAGTGGGAAGGATCTCTATTTCTGGGTATTAAGGAAGGGCTTAATTGGTGTCTCAGCTCCTTAGCTGCAACTGGAGGGATCACAGCATACAGAAGTTTGTTAAGATAGTTAAGAGCTACTTCAAGACACCTCTGTGGTTTTTCAATCCCTTATTAGCTTGTATAATTTTTCACAGGCTCCACGAGTTTCAAGGGATGTCACAGTGCACACAGATGTCCTGATTGTCTTCCAGGGACACCAATAAATTCCCACTTTAGGGTTGCTTAGTTCCATCTGTACATGGAAAGTAGGTCTAAAACGTCCCAAGGTCTTTGCCATATGATTAATTTACATACACTTCATTATGTAAAATGTATTTTAATACCTGTTCGTTAACTTAAGTCATTTCAATACCATTTCCCATAAAAAATTATTTATCAGTGTTACTGTAATGTGCAGAGGCCTAGCCTTCACAGGACCTCACTAGAATAAGTTGCTCTATATGTACAGAGTTAGATATAATCCTCACACAAAAAGTTTCCTCTTCAAATAAACAACATTTGTATTTAAAATGCGAACAATATTTCTCATATCTAAGCATGAATCCTTTCCATGTTCCTTTGCTATTTGGCAGCAGACTTTGTGTTCCTACTTCTGTGAGAGATGCACAGATCAGATGCTTTCCCAAGAAAAGAAGAGAGTAGTTGTTTCCAAGCTCCACAGCTCTGCACTGACATAGAGCTGCTTCAAAGTTATGTTAGCCACTTATAAATGCTTTGTTCGTTTTTGTCTGAAAATCCCTGCAATTTAAAACCTACTGTCTCCATAGTTCCAGGCTGTTTGGCTCACTTGCTTGTCTGGAAAAGGTAACCATTAAGTCTAGCTTTCATGCAAATTACTCAGCAAGAAGAAGGAAGCTCAGAAAAGTGAAATAGATCAGTGAAGTGTGATTGCTGTGTTACATCTTTTCATGAGGTTTTGAAGGTGTTTTTGACGTTCTGTCTTCAGCAGTTTTTTATGGCAAACCTTATCTTTGGTGCTTATGAGTAATGGATTCCATTGTACAACCATATTCCCATTCTTCTCAAGGATATATTCATTCCCAAGCTGATCATACCACAGTTGGAAAATCACACAACTGCCTTGAACTGAATGATGGTAACAGGCAGCAGAACTGTTTCCTTTTGGAATCTTTTAGTGTAACTTGCAACATAGAGTTCAAAGTGTATCTCAAGTGAAATGTGGTAGTATTTACCTTTCACAGATGTCATAAGAATTGGTTGTTCTCAAGCAGGTTGAGGATGAACTACCCATAACATCTTGCAGCAGACTTCTCAAAGTACAGCTTTGTCACTTTTACAAACCATAATGCTGACTACACAATCTACTACAGTTTGAACTGACTACTATAGTGCATTTGTAATGCCCCCAAAGCTAACATTTTTAGATGTCAGCTACAGCACTTAAAAAGAATAATTACTTTCCATAACCAAATGCTCATTTACTTCTCCATTGGTAGCATTACTGCTTATGTGACATGGCTTTTTTGTGAGAATAATGAGGTTGGGAGTGAGAGAGAGTGAAGAATGCACACATATGAAGGTATGTATATGTATGCGAAAACACATTCTGTATATGAAAGTTCACTATATGTATGAGGATAGAATGTGACAAGGGAGAGTAAAAAGTATTCTGACTGTCCAGTAAGTACAGAAAAAGCCCTTCCTTTGCTCAAGAAACCCCCATCTTGCTGCCCATCTGCAGTACCTCACAGCTGCGCTAACTCCAGAGGAAGGAAGTCTGCAAAGAAGACAGAGGCAGGCTCTTTCTGCAGTGCATGGTGACAGGACCAGAGGTAATGGGCAAAAACTGAAACACAAGAGGTGTTGTCTGAATATCAGGAAACATTTTTTCACTGTGAAAGTGACAGAGCAATGGCACAAGGGTACCCAGAGATGTTCTGGAGACTCTCTCCTTGAAGATATTAAAAAAACATCTGGACATGGTTCTGGGAAACTGTCTTTAGTTGACTCTAGTTGATCTGGAGGGTTGGACCAAATGACCTCAAGGAGTCCTTTCCAAATGCAACCATTCTGTAATTCTGTGATTTTTGTTATCTGGAGTAAACGTGAATTTTAGCAGACTAATTATAAAATGGAAGGCTGATTCTTCAGGTAAAGTCTTTTTATTTGAATGCAATCACTAACAAGACTGTAGATTAAGTTGGTTTTGCTGAGCTTTTTCTAATACATTTTATTATGTTTTTGTATAGTTTATGTGTTACCTCTTGAAGTACAGAACTCCAGAACTGTTAGTGGTGCCAGATGCAGTGTGCTGATATTTGAGAAAATTCTGACCAGAGCGCAATAATTCAGGATAGACCCCGTGCTGCTTCAGCCAGACTGGTTTTGCTGCTTAGATTACCATGTTGAATGATGTTTCAAAGATAACTGTATTTTGCACTGCACTTAGTGGTACTTACATGCAGTATGCTTGACCACTAGTTATTTTTCTTGTTACTGTTGTATTGTATGCCCTCTCATTTTTCTGGGCTGCACTCATCTTTTGTCCTTGCTAAGGTTTGTTATTTCTTTTGCTTACCTTCTCTAAGATAGTTGTTGTGTTCCTTAGAATTATTTTACCCTGCAAATCTAAAAATAGTTTGAAAATGTTTGGAGGAGATTTAAGGCCTGCAATGAGTAGCAAATTGTAGGATAGATGCTCTGTGGCCTACTTCTAGTTTAAAATGCTATTGCACAGTTGCATAACTGTAGTGGTGAACTCAATTTTCTTGTCCAGTTGTTTCCTCTGAGGCCTATGCTCATAGACTTGTATAGGAAAAAAATATACACTTATTTAATAGCATAGTAATTTTTAGATACTAAAAAAAATGGACTATGATAAGCACTTTGAAATAAAGTTATAAAATTCTAAGTATCATTCTTGAGGTTTCAGTCAAGGAATTGTTTAGAAAATACAGAAAGTGTTTATTATTGCAGCAGCTGTGTATTTTGACAAATTACATTTTTTCTCATCTTTCAGTGGCTCCATTGCAAAGTGCTAGTTGAAACTAAGCAGCTATAATTTCTGGAAAGTAGGATCTGATCTGAGTGAAATGTGACCAAATACCACCCTACAGTTAAATGAAGTAAGAGAGTGTAGACCAAATATTTGGGATATGTACAAACCACTTTTTCACTTAATTCAGAATCTCTCTTTGCTCTCTAATAATTACTCCCATTTGAAACTAAAAACACAATCAAACCAAACTAAAACATTACCAGAAGCCTTATAATGTTTTGCATTATTTTGCAATCCCTTTACTCTATGTTTTTTACATATATTTTTTCAAGTTACTTTTTATTTTCTGTAAATGTTTCCAGTTTCGTCTTGGTTCTCTGTGGCTACTGCTCTTCCTCTAATCACATTTCTTCTTGCTTTCCACTGTTACTGTTAAAATCCATGTTGTGCAGATAGTAGTCCATGTTGTTAGGGTATTCAAGTATTACTGGTAAAATTGAAGTCAAGGGATAAAGACTAAGGAGTACTAAGGGAGATTTCAGGTCATTCGGATGCCCTGTTAAAGGCTCACACAGAGGGTAATGGAAAGAAGCTGGAACACAAAAAGTTCCATTTAAACATTAGGAAAAAGTATTTTATTGTGAGAGTGAGGGAGCCCTGGCACAGGATGCCCAGGGAGGGTATGGTCTCCTTCTCTGGAGGTCTTCAAAACCCACCTGGATGTGTTCATGTGTTACCTGATCTAGGCGGACCTGCTTCAGCAGGGGTATTGGACTAGATGATCTCTAAAGGTCCCTTTCAACCCCTACTATTCTATGATACTCTGATTCTATGACTGCAGCAAGACAAATGTGACCCTCATCTACAAAAAGGGCCAGAAGGAGGAGCCTGGGAACTAGAGGCCTGTCAACCTGACCTCAGTGCCAGGAAAGGTTATGGAACAGCTCATCCTGAGTGCCATCCTGAGGCACGTACAGGATAGCCAAGGTTTCAGGCCCAGTCAATATGGCTTTGTAAAAGGCAAGTCCTGCTTGACTAACCTGATCTCTTTCTATGACATGACACACTTAGTGGATGAGAGAAAGGCTGTGGATGTGGTCTGTGTGGATTTCAGTCTGAGATGGGTGAAGAACTGGCTGGATGGCCAGGCCTAGAGAGTGCTGGTGAATCGAGCTAAATGTTTTTGGTGGCTGATCATTTGTGGTGTTCCCCAGGGCTCAGTGCTAGGGCCTGTTTTGTTTAACATCTTTATCAATGCTCTGGATGAGGAGATTGAGTGGACTCTTAGTAAATTTGCTGATGACACCAACCTGGGCAGGAGCATAGCTTGAGGGCTGGAAATGTCTTCAGAGGTATCTGAACAGGCAGGAGAGATGGGCTGAGACATGAGGTTTAAGAAGGCCAAGTTCTGGGACCTACACTTGAGGCCACAACAACCCCAGGCAACGCTACAGGCTTGGGGCAGTGACTAGAAAGTTACTCAAAGGAAAAGGACTTGGGGCTGTTACTTGATGGATGGCTGAATATGAGCCAGCAGTGTGCCCAGGTAGCCAAGGCCAATGGCATCCTGGCTTGTATCAGAAATAGTGTGGCCAGCAGGACCAAGGAAGTGACTGTCCCACTGTACTCAGAGCTGGTGAAGCCGCATCTCAAATACTGTGTTCAGTTTTGTACCTCTCACACAGGCCCAGAACTGGACATGGAGGTGCTGGAGCATGTCCAGAGACGGGCAATTAAGCTGGCGAAGGGTCTGGAAAACAGGCCTTGTGAGGAGTGACTGTGAGAGCTGGGGAAGTTTAACCTAAAGGGGAGGCTGAGAGGAGACATGATCACTCTCTACAACCACCTAATGGGGAATTTTAGTGAGGTGAGGGTTGATCTCTTCTCTCTAGTAATGAATGATAGAACATGAGGAAACAGGTTCAGTTTGCACCAAGGGAGGTTTAGATTGGACATTAGGAAGAACTTTTTCACCAAGAGGGCCATTAAGCATTGGAATAGGCTGCCCAGGGGGGTGGTGGAGTCACCATCCCTAGAGATGTTCAGAAGATGTGTAGATGAGCTAGAGGGATATGTTTAGAGATGGGCTTAGCAGTGTGAGGTTAGTGATTGGACTTGATCTTAAAGGTCTTTTCCAACTATAATGATTCTATGATTCTGTGAAAGGTTCAAGAAAATGGCTAATAGAACTTTTTCCAGTAAGAGAAGAGTTGATACTTGAGAGACAAGTATAAAGTCACAGACTGTTGGTTGTGGCTGCTGGAGATGAGAAAGTTAAAACTGAGGTTGATAGGGAAAGTATAATGTCACCTGCAGTATATAAGTGCATCAGTATTTTCTTCACAGGAATTTGGAGACACTCCTCTAAAGTCTTATCTGATAATGGCTACTGTCAGCTACAGACTATCAATTTACAGGGATCTCTTATCTGGTGTAAGGCAATTCTTAACATTCAAGTTTCTGAGAACTTCATTCTCTGTGTTGCAATTTCTTAGATGCCAAAAAATGAATTATATGGTTCTAGAACTTAAGAAGTGATGTTACCAGGGAATCAGAGGGGAGAAGGCTGAAACCGGATGCCAATAAATTGTGTACTATAAACTATAAACCAGGTCACATTTAGTGATGTTGCACTCAGCAAAATCAATGAGGAATTCTGAAGAAATTAATTTAGTATGTTTCTAATCTATAAATGCCATTACTAACCTGCACTAGAATTCCTGCTCTCCTAGGATGTAAATATTTCTCTCAAACCTCTCTGGTTTTGTTTTTTTGTTTTAAATGCTTAGTTCAAAAAATGAGTTTCTAAATTTTTAAGCTGACAGCTATTTATTTATCTCAGCCTGGACTACCAGCAATCTTTTAGTTTCTTCTGCTTCCTTACCTTTCCTTCATAGCTCTCATGGACCTGACATGATATCAGTATCCTCAGGCTCCTTAATGAAATTACAGCAATATATAAAAAGATAGAATCATTTTGGTTGGAAAAGACCTTTAAAATCCTTGAGTCTAACCATTAACCTAGCACTGCCATGTCTACCACTAAACCATGTCCCTAAGCATCACATCTACACAACTTTTAAATACTTCCAGGACTGGTAACACAACCACTTCCCTGGGCAGCCTGTTCCAGTGTTTAACAACCCTTTTAGTGAATAAACTTTTTATTAATACTCAATCTAAACCTCCCCTGGTAGTAATTGAAACCATTTCCTCTCATCCTGTCACTTGTTAATTGGGAGAAGAGACTAATGTTCATTTGACCACAACCTCCTTTCAGATAGCTGTAGAGAGCAATAAGGTCTCCTCTCAGCTTGCTTTTCTCCAGACTAAACATCCCCAGCTCCCACAACCACTCCTCATCACACTCCAGATCCTTCGGCAGTTTTGTTGCTTGTCTCTGGAGAGGCTCCAGCACCTCAAAGTCTCTCTTGTGACCCAGAACTGGACAGAGTATTTGAGGTGCAGCCTCAGCAGCATCAAGCATAGAGGTACAATCACTTCCCTGATCCTGCTGATCACACTATTTCTGATACAAACCAGGATGCCATTGGCCTTTTTGGACACCTGGGTACAATGCTGGCTCATGTTTAGCTGCCTATTGATTAACACCCCTGGGTCCTTTTCTGCCAGACAGCTTTCCAGCCACTCTGCCCCAAGCCTGTAGTGTTGCCTGGGATTGTTGTGACCCAAGTGCAGGACTCAGTACTTGGCCTTGTTAAACCTCATACAATTGGCCTTGGCTCATCAATCCAGTCTGCACAGGTCCGTCTAAGGGGATTTCCAACTACCCTCAAGAAGATGAACACTCCTGCCCCACTTGGCGTCATCTGCAAACTTCCTGAAGATGTGCTTCATCCAGATCATTGATAAAGATGATAAACAGAACTGGATCCAATGCTGAAGCCTGGGGACCATTTGGTAACCTCCAGTCCAGTAGGACCTCCCTGATTAGCCCAGACTGCTAGTAAATATTGGAAAGTGGCCTGGTGAACACTTTCGCTTCCTCCCTCAGTACCCTCAGCTGGATCCCATCCAAGTCCATAAATATATGTGTATCTAAGTGGTACATCAGGTCACTAACCATTTCCCCTTGGATTATGGGGGCTTCATTCTGCTCTCCATCCCTGTCTTCCAGTTAGGAGGCTGGTTACCCCAAGAATAACTGGTCTTACCATTAAATGGTAAAATGTACGAGGCATTAAGTACCTCAGCCTTTTCCTCATCCTTGGTCACTATGCTTCCCCCTGCATATAATAAGGCATGTAGATTCTTCTTAGCACTGCTTTTGTTGCTGATATCTTTTACAGCAGTAGACAGATTAAGTTCCAGCTGGGTTTTGGCCCCTCTAATTTTCTCCCTACATAACCTCACAACTTCCTTGCAGTCTTCCTGAGTGTCCTGTCCGCTTTTCTAAAGGTCATAAACTCTTTTTTTTTTCCCCCTGAGTTTAAGCCAATGCTCTCTGTTCAGCCAGCAGTCTTCTTTCCTGCCAGCTTGTCTTTTAGCACATGGGGATGTTTTGATCCTAAGCCCTTATTTCTTGAAGATTGTCCAGCCCTCCTGGACTCCTTTGCCTTTCAGGACTGCCACCCAAAGGACTCCATCAACCAGGCTCCTAAACAGTTGAAAGTTTGCCCTCTGGAAACCCAAGGTAGCAGTTCTGCTGACTTCTGTCCTCACTTTTCCAAGAATTGAAAATTCTCATTTCGTGATCACTGTGCTCAAGATAGCCTCCAACCATCACATCACTCACAACTCCTTCCCTGTTTGTGAACAATAGGCCTGGTGGATTGCCTTCCCTAATTGTCTCCCTCACCAGCTGCATGAGAAAGTTCTGTTTGACACACTCCAGGAACTTCCAGTGAACATTTGGCAAACTGAAGTACCACACGAGAACAAGGGCTAGTGAGTGTAAGAATTCTCTCAGCTGCTTGTAGACTATTTCATCTTGCCTCTTTGTTCTAGTTGGTGGTCTATAACAGATTCACACTGTATCTGCTTAGTTGGCTTTTCCCCCTGATTCTTACCTGTAATCACTCAACCCTACTTTCACCATCATTAAGCTCTAGACATTTAAACCAGTTCCTAACATAGAGAGCTACCTCAATGTCTCTCCTTTCTTGCTCATGCCTTCTGAAGGGTTTAAAGCCACCCATTACAGCACTCCAGTTGTTTAAGTCATCCCACTATGTTTCTATGTTGGCCACTATGTCATACCTTTGTTGCTGCACAGTGGCTTCCAGATCTTTCTGATTCTTGCCCATGCTGTGTTCACTTAATCTGAGTTATTGATATTTACCTCTAACTTAGGAAATAATTATAATTTGGGGATACTTTAATTCTTTGCTTGACTTTTATCTTAAAATAACAACAATAGTAGTTTTGTATCTGCAGGATTTTCTCAGTCATTACAGAACAAACCAAAGTAAATGGAAAATCTCATTTTTTTTTGGGTACAACAAGAAATTCCAGCAAGTTTTAAGATCTATTTCCAGAAAAACACTAATCACATATATAATCTTAGTAGACAAGAGGAGACATTTTCTCATGAAGTCTTTCTTAATAGTTACTTAATTTGATGAGGAAAGTAACTGGTTTAATAATAGTGCGTTTTTAAAATACTTTACTCCCCTTGGAGTGTGTGATAGTAAACAAAATGAGCAAGGGACCACTCTCTGACTGGCTGGTAAAGAGCAGGTCAAATCTGTACAGTTGATCTTACTCCCCAGAACAGAACGATAGGCCCCAAACTGCCTGCTGGAAGTGGACCTGATCCCATGGCAACTCCCAAGCATTGCTCTAGCAATTTAAAAGCAGGGATGGCCATATTACAGAGTTTGAGCCCTACACCATGGCATAGAAAGCTTCCAGAAATAACTCCAAATAGCTATTTCCCTCCACTTTTCAGTCCGTTTTATCCTTCTAAACCAGCATGGCAATGACATGGAAGCTATTCTTTTCAGTACTGGTTGTCTCAGTCCTGTTTCTAAAACATCACAGTTATAAATCAGTGGTATGGATGCATAACAAGACTTAATACATTTCATCTGAAAGGCTATCCTAGCTCTCTTTAAAATAAATGTACTCATCATTGGTTTGACAGTACAAAGCAGTATTAAAGCCTAAATTATAATTTCTCTCAATATCTTTTTTTTTTTGTGCATACTTCTCAGGTACAGATCGCAAATATAAAATCAGAGCCCTGTCTGTCTGGCCAGTATGCAGTACTGTCATTATCAAAATTACTACTGGGATGCAGAGAAGAACTCATACAATGATATACTTATTTTTTTCAATACATTAATTTGCTGAAATAAAAACAAATTTCTTTTTTTTTTTTTTTTGTCCATGTGCCTGACAACCAACAGCTATGCCTAATAGAGTTATTTTCTGGACAGAATGTCCAATCTAGGCAGATGTTAGACTCTTCTTACTATTTCTGAACCTTAATACTTATTTGCAAATACTTATTTTCAAAACAATTAGCCAAGTTGAGAACTCAGGTATATCTGTAGTCAATTGTTTTAACCTCTAGTTTTTAGAGTGCTTGTTCACTCAGACATTCCAGAGCATAAATTCAAGATGCATGAGAACCAGAACAAAAAGTAATTATTCTGGGTTTGGATGGGGGACAGTTAATTTTCACCAGATGCTGCAAGAGGCTGTGTCGAGGCTATTCTACAACATACTGACATCATCACTCTTGGGAACTGAGATTGTTTCTTAATGACTGAACATCAGGTTCCAGGTGGTGAGCGATTACATTGTGTGTCACTTGTCTTGTATATTCCTTTATCATTGTTGTGATTGTTTCTTCTCCCTTTGTGTTCTATTAAACTGTTCTTATTCTCCTCCCTATCCCATTGGTGGTGGAGTGAAGGTGAGGACAGAGAGAATCTGCATGGTTTTTTTTGTTGTTTCTGGTCTTAAAGCAAGATAGTAACTCGTACTTGATGGAAGAACGATTATTGTGTGAGCTTACCCTGTGAGCAGAGGATTGGAAGGAACCTCAGGAGGTCATACAATTCAGTTGCTATCTCCAAGCAAGGTCAACTTCTAAGCGACGTCAGATTGTTCAGGCTCTTAAAATTCTGCAACAAATGACGTTCCACAGCATCTCTGAGCCATCTATTCCCAGACTTGACTGTTCTCACTGCACAGGGTTTACCTCATGCCCAGTCAGATCTTCCCATGTTGCTGGTGACCATTGCCTCTTGTCCTTTCACTATGCATCTCTGAGGTCTGCCTCCATCTTTTCTACAGGCACCTTTTGAATAAGAGCAAATCTATTGTACATTGTAGTTTACCTCTGCCTTACCCTGGTTAGGTTAACTGAAAAACTGGAAATAGATGGATTTTATTTTTTAAAATACTTTGTTAAAAAATGAAAATGTCAAAGCAACCAGGATACTATAGAAAAACCCTAGGGTAGACACTGCTCATATATGAAATAATAATGATATATGAATAATAGTTAAGAAGAAGACAAATACTTTAAGAGAAAAATAGGAATGTGGGGAGAACATTGAAGCAAGAAATAACCTTGATCACTGCAACCTGAGGTAATTTACTGTGGAATGTAGCAGAATGAAGATACAGTCAACATCGATTTATGATTTTACTAAATGCACTCATCTTGTCATTTTTTCTTCTTTGAGGCTGTATTTCTAACATCAGTCTATGAGGTCTGAAGAATTGTTACTATGTCATTAACACTAGTTTCTCCAGCTTTCTTTTTACCTACAAGTTTTCATTATGGTTTTTTTCTCATTGGTTTCTGGTCTTCAGAGTGATTCTCATTTTGAGCTCAGTGCAATTTGGTTTTCCTTTTATGGGTCAGGCCTTCCAGCTGCATGACACACCCTGGAATAACATACATTTATCTGGCTACTAATATACAGCATTGTTTGTGCACCAAAGAAAGCAAGCTCTGTCCCCAAAGATCTATTAATGGACTAAATAGCCGAATGAAGTATGCAGGTGTTGGCAAATTTTCAGTTCATGTCTACACTTTTTTTTTTTTCACCTATTTCCACAAGGAAAATAATTTTTTACTGTAATAAACTTAAGTCCTCACATCACATTGATGTGGCAATTATATTCGTATCTATAAACTAAGATTATTTGCTTTATGTTTATCAGAATTAAGTGCAGTGCAGGTAATTAAACAATAAGAGTATTTCTTTCAAAGAGAATGTACTGTGAAATTTCTTTCTTTTAAGTGCTTTTTAATAGAAAGAATACGAAAACCTCACATTTTTCCCCCATTTCTTTACTTAGAGTTAGTATCAAATGGTGAAAGAACACTTATATTTTTAGAAAGCATTCCACACTACCTTCCAGACAGGCAGCATGACTCATGGTAGCAATTTCTTTATAAACAAGCTGAAGAAAATTTTTTGAGAAAAGTATTTTAATATTTATAAAAAAAATTCAGATACAGCCATAATTACATTGAACTGCTCAGCTTTATAATAAACTTTCAATAAACTTGTTTTAGGTACAATATTGTCATTTAGTATATCTTTTCTGGGTTTAATCTTTATGAATTCATATGCCAGGTGCATCATATTGTTAGCATCTTCCAGTAGTACATTGTGTTAAATCAATTTTGACAGTACATGTTTCTGCAGGATATTCAATATCAAGATTAATTTTTTTTTTTTGTAATATGTGCACATACACCTGTATTATTATAATGCTTCTATACATATATGTGTGTTAGTGTTACAGAAGACAAGTTAAGAATGTCAAAGGGCTTTTTTTGTTTGTTTTAGTTAATTTTGGTTTTGTACTTAGAGCAGAAAGTGGCAAGCCCATTTGTGACGCTCTTTGCTTTTCTTTTGTACGATCAATTTCAACTAGTGGTTGATGAAACAGAACCTTTATTTTTAAAAATGCAGATTCTATGAACAAGATTGACCATAAGTAAAAGCTCAGTAAAACCTCGTTGGAAGCAGTATGGCTTGCTACCTTTAATTAGGCTGGAATCCAAAAGTTCTATTATACTTTGTCCAAAACATAAAAACCCTTGGGAAAAAAATCATCTTGCTGAAGGTTAAGAAATAGACACTAAGTGCCAAGAAGAACACTAAAAGAAACAAATGTCTTTAAAAGCACTTAAATGCTGACCTTCGTAAAGAATAGTGGCAGATAGTGCTTTATTTAAAAAAAAGTCTTAATCTTTTTATTAATCAGACGCATTATCATAATCCACATCAGTGAGCAGTCTTCACCGACACTTCTAGTATTAGGCTAGTTTCAGCACATAAAGAAAAGACCTTGCTGCCTTCATTGCCTTGGGAAGAAAAAAATATTGCAAAAAAATATATATGAAAAGTTACTTAATAAACAAATGAGTTGACTCGGAATGCACTTGTTAAAGTACTTCAGTATAACAATCAGTTCTTTCACTACAGGTCTGTAAACTGCTGTCACTCAATTAATGGGCTTTAAGGTGCAATTTTTTTCTGCATGTCAAGTTCAGGTGTGTAACTATGTGCCACTTGCAAGCTCCAGTTAATCACTTTGATTTCTAAAACAATACTTGCCCAGTTCTTTAGTTTGTTTAACCTCAATGAAATTTGGTTTTATACAGGTCAATCAAGTGCTTCACTAAAGTTTGCCTCTCTAAAGTTTCCCCATTTATAATCCAGTCACACCTTTCCCCACTGGATGACAGCGTTTAAATGCAAAAAGTGAAATACCAAAGCTGGAGTTCAGGTTGTTCTGCCCACTGAGATGAAAAGATAGTAATGAAGGCTGATGGATCTGTACTTTTTTTTTTTTCATGTAAAGAATAATTGAGTAACTTAGCTGATAAATTGAATAGAACTATACTTCTCTGCCTTTCTTGGCTATTCTCTTAGTACAGGTAATTTGTACTAGGAAAAGTGAATATAGTCTGAATATTGCAACACTGTAACCATTTAGTTATGACACGGATGTTATAAATTCTTTCTTCTTCATCTGCTTGCTACTTCTTCTCTATTTCCAAAGCCATAAATACGAGCAGAATCTTTTACCGTATTTATTCCTGCAGCTCCATTGACAAATATGGTACAATTACCATACAAATCCCACATTACCATTGTCAGAGGTGATTTTTCTGGAATTTTGAGAGAGTATTAGAAATGAACCATCATTTCTCTTTAAGGAACGGAAAAGGAGCAACAAATACATGCATCAACATTCATAGATTAACAAAATGTTTCTCTTGAATGTACACTACATTTTCTTGACCAAATCACAGTAGTTTTCTGCTGTGACATCAAAGAGATGTTCTGGAGAAGCAACTATTTCATACTCAGATCTACATATTTAGTCCATCATTTGTTAGCTTCCTAAGTAGAACTTTCTCAGATCATCCTGGACTTAAGGTGAAGAAGGGAAATGAAAAACGTGCACCTAAGGGAAAATCTGTATTGGAAATTGAACCCTAAATCTACTAAATTCTGGCTAAAAAAAATCTGTCATGTTGCTTAACACACCCTGTAGAAACAGAGACATGTCTTTCTCTTCTATCATGACAAATGCTTTATCTCAACATGCAGGACTCTTAGTGCTAAATTGCAACTTCAGTTCTCATATCCTCTATGTTTTGCATGATGACACAATACACAAAGCATTGTCAGGCCTGTATGGAATATAGCATAACTCAAATATAGAGACATCTCTCCAGATAGTGTTAAGTTACAAATTATGTCCAGAGCCACAGTCATATTTTTCCCAATCTCTTGCCTATTTCTAAAGGAAAGAAGAAAAGTATAGTTGAACAAAGGCTACTGTAAAGAATTATGTCTCCCAAATAGTTGATTTTAGCCTGTATCATTTCAGTGATGCAGGTTGTGGCACAGCTTCAGAAACAACTGTATAAATGTGTTAAGGAGAACTTTAATCATCGGAGCAGGAAAAAGAAGATTGGGGCAGGATGTAATGCAGAAACATTAGTATGTTTGGCCAGCTTCACTGCCAAATCCAGTATCTGTTTGCACTACGATTCCAGAGACCTGCAAGATTTAAGACTTCTCCAAATGGCTCTCAGGCTTCAAGCACAGTGTCTGACACCATACTTGGGAAGCTCGTCCAGTCTGAAGACCGTCTGGTAGCTGGGTATAAACCAGCTGGACAAGTGACTGAGCTTTCTATCAAACTTTAAATGTCTGAGGACAGAACTACTCATCCTTTCTAGCACAAAGACACAACTCCTCACATAGGAATAGTTAACATTGAAACAGCATGTAAGGGACCGCTGCTGTCAGACCGATAAGGAGTGACATGGACTTCATAGCTGGTCTTATGGACTTGAGACAATGATTTTGCCCTGAATGAGGTAGCATGGAATAATAATTTATTTTCAAAGCAAAGCATCTAAACATCCTCTAGTTGGCTTGCTGATCAGCAATTTCAGAGAGCAGAGGCAAGCCCACAAAAAACAGGAAACCACATGTGTTCTTTTCTCAGCTTCTCAGAACTTTCTTTTTAGAAAGACGTTGCTAGAGTAATTTCTGTTTATTGTTTTCCCTGTTTCTAGCTGTTCAGCTTGCCAGATGAACATAATTACTGACAGCAAATTACATTTATTTAAAAGTAAAATTGAATTACCCTTACCATCCTCTCTCAATCTGTATATGAAAGGATTAGAAGGATGTAGATTACAGAGCACCGAATCACGATCATAGAAAATCTCATATTCCTCCTTCTACATCTTCTTGCTCATTCTCTCTTTTAAACATAATAAAGAGTTTCCATTCATTGATTGGTCAGTCTAGTTACTACTAAATACAATTATACTGCTTTCATCATTAGGGATGTTCAATTCTGTATTCTTGGCAAACCCAGTTTTAGAATCTGCCAAATGCCGTGAAATGCCTGCAAAACAGCTAGCTATAGTTAGGTGCAGCATTCACCTATGTTTCAGATCTGATGATGTCACATCTTATTATGGCCTGAATAACTGTTCACAAAGGACAGAGAACAAATAATTGCCTAATAGGTTACACATTTTTTTTTTTACTTGGTCTAATAGCCTTCACTGTGTAAAATGCTTTTTGTAATTCCTATATCTTAAGTATGATGGTATTGCCTTCTTACATTATCAGGAGCTGCTTGTATAGATAACAGTTTTGGAATACAAGCTGATGAAGAACATTCTTCCAAAATATGGACTTGTTGGACCAGCAGATTTTTATGGTGTATATTTGTATCAATGGTTCCTACAGTGAATAACATAAAGATTTATCAGCATACCTCCATCTATGCACCAGGGACAGCTGAAGTTTGCAGGTGTCTCATGGAGCATGAAACTGAAATTTTTATAAAGTTAATTGGAAGATTAAAACAAGTTAATGAATCTTTTTGAAGGCCAACGGCATCCTGGGATTTATCCAGAACAGAGCATCCAGCAGGTCGAGGGAGGTTCTGCCCCCCCTCTCCTCTGCCTTGGTGAAGCCTCATCTGGATTCCTGTGTCCAGTTCTGGGCTCCCCAGCTCAAGAGGGACAGGGAACTTCTGGAGAGATCACCAAGATGATCAGGGGACTGCAGCATCTTCCTTATGAGGAAAGGCTGCGGAAACTGGAGTTGTTCAGCCTGTAGAAGAGGATACTAAAGAGGGATCTCTTTAATACTTACAAGTATTTGAAAGGTGTTTCTCAAGAGGATGGGGCAGCACTTTTTTCTGTAGTGTCCAGTGATAGGACAAGGGGTAATGGCCAAAAGCTAGAACATAAAAGCTGGAATACTAAAATTTAAGGAAAAACTTGTTTACTGTGAGGGTGAGGTAGCCCTGGCACAGGCTGCTCAGGGAAGGCTTGGAGTCTCCTTCTCTGGAGGTTTCCAAACTCACCTGGAGACATTCCTGTGTGACCTGATCCAGGTGGACCTGCTTTAGTAGGGGCACTGGACTAGATGATGTCTGGAGGTCCCTTCCAGCCTCTTCCATTCTGTGATTGTGTGATTCACATTTGTGTAGAATAATGTATAGCTTTGTTCTTAAGAAAGGGTTAAAAACATGGCACAAATTGAACAAAATGGAGATAGTAAGAGGGATATCTGTAGCTCAGTTCTTTTTCTTTTTACTGTCACTCACAATCTCTGACTAAAGTATAGAGCATTTCCAGCTGCTGTCTAGATAAGAAAATGTCTTCTTTTTTTTCCATGTAATATGGAATCAACACACTGAGTAAACCCATCATAAAATGGCTAGAGATAATATAAAACAGAAAACATGAAAAACTGTACTATGAAACACTGGATTTGGTTCTACTGTTATTTCACTTCAATATCCTACAGATAAGCATCTTGATTTATGAAGTTTTCCTAATAGGAAATCTCTGATTCCTGACACTAATTCTAGGTTTTAGCACTCAGCTTAGCACAACCAGGATGTAATATGGAGGCAGTTGCCAAAACAGGAGTTTGGTTCCATTTTACATTGTTCTGGGTGCCATGTCTGGTCCACACTTTAATTTCAACTTTGTATATGCACATACAAATGCATACATAGATGTACATAGATGTATATACCTATGTCATAAATGTATATTATGTGAGTTTTTTTAATGTGGCCTCAGATATTCTGTGGTATTATAATTACAGTAAACAGAGTGCACAGAGTCATGGAGGTTAAGTGTTTCCAGTGATAGAAATAGAAAAGTATAGGTGACTCTTTTTCATATAACAGTATGAATTTTGGTCTTCTTATAGACATTACTTTTTGCTTTTTTTTCCAAATTTAAATATTTGAACACAATTTGAATGAATAAAGAAATACTTATCTTAAAATAAGATCATCTTCAAGAATTAACACAGTGGGCAATGTGTACAAGTACTGAGCCAATGTGGACACACTGCTAAGGAAAGGCAAACAGTAAAACAGCAGGTCCCTTTTGTAATCATAAGCAAAGGATTATATTCTAAAGAAAGTACTCCATGCTGAATGACTATAAATCTGAGAGCTGATGTCAAATGGAGATTTTCTTACACTTTATTTTTGAAGAGGATATTGAAAGCCTCTTATTACATTTTTTTTCAGTGTGTTGCTCGCAGGAGGCAGAGGAAGACAAAGCTTTCTTGCTTCATCTACTCACATTGGGAACAAAGTTCTCCTCTTTTTACTGTCTTCTGCCTATTCCTTCCTAGAAATTTATAACATATTGCCATGTTTGTGCCTTCCAGGAGACAGCTTCTCATGCTTCTACAGTTCCTAAAAGATTCCTGTTCTCAACAGGTGTTTTCATAAGCAAACAAGATTCCAATACAATGGCTTCTGAATAAGTTCTCTTCTCTAATGCACAATATGGACAGGATTCCCCTTTCCTCTCCACTAGGCTTTTGGATCAAGACTGGTTACAGGCAGAAGAGATGATACTTGGGCCTTCTATGCTGCAATTTCCAAAATATTCAGGTCAATAATTTTGGTTCTAATAGCTTAAACATCTTTCCTTTGAAGTGGAACAAACAGTAATGTAACCTGTCAGCTAAAAGTTCTCTATAATACTAATTTGAAGGGTTCAAGCTCTTGGAAATGGAAGAACAGAGATCTTGTAAAAGATTTTTCATGAAAGATTGAGCCCTGGAGAAGAATATCATGCCAGTCACCATTACCAGATTCTGCTTCTTATTAAGGCATAAACAATGGAAAGCTGCCATGCTCTGAGAAGTTTTTAATCTGCTTGTGATTATCTGTCAAACTAAGCAGTTAAGAAGGTAAAACTTTCTACTTTGGATTGATTTTTTTATTATTAT
>WBNH01008525.1:0-28998 GCA_013401255.1 Urocolius indicus
ATGCATATATATATATATAAGTAATCCAGGCTTTCATGAAAACAAAAGAGTCTGAAATGTTCTAATAGCATCCCTTGGAACAAACCCCCACAGCTTTCCACAGGGACTCCTGTCTGAAGACATAGTGATGAGGATAAATACCTGTGGTTCTACATTTGATTCCTGTCCTTCTTTCAGCCTGGTTCTTGCAATGAGACCCAGCAATGCCCCACTAAAATCTGATCTCCTTCTCATCTTCAGCCCTTATCCAAGTAAGGGCTGGAAGGACAAAATGTTGGATGTTGTGTCATGGTCCTTTGTCTGTCAAAAAGGAGCTGAACACTGTTTCCTCCCCAGGCATTTCCAGCAGCCATTGAATAAGGTCACTCAGTGTTAATTACTCTGAATTCTCTCCAACCACTGAGCCAGGAGTGTCACAGGCTTTTCTTTATCTGAGCCAGACAGCCCCCACATGGCAGCTGCAGTTTTCATTTCGTGGGCCAAACGCTGCCCAGGCAGCTATTCAAGGAAAGCTAGAGGCACAGAAACCACTGCTGCTGACTGAAAACCTGTGCCAGTGCAGATGTGCCACGCTTCAGTAGCTCTGCTACTCCATCCTTCCAAACCTGGAGCTGAAAACCCACTTGGAAAGCAACATCCTCCCAGGCAAAGCTGCTTGAAAAGTCACCTGGGGACCTCCATGCTACTGCTGGTGGACCCTGGATGGAGGAAACCCATTATGTACTCAAGCCTGTGCATGATGGGGACAAAATGTGATTGTCTGAGGCCTTGAAGATTGGGTGCTGTCGATGCTTCATTCAGCATGCTGTATGAATATGAAGCCATGAGGCTGCATGTGTAGGGCCAAAAAAACATCTGATCCATACCTTGTTTCTCACAAGAGCCAGAAGCTGATGTTTAATGTGCACCAGGGAAGCACACAGTAGTGGGTTTTTTTTTCTAGGATATTCTTCCACCAGTTTGCTGTTCAGGATGGCTTTCTGAGCCAGAGGGTAACTGGGTAGCTAATACTTGTAGAGGGATTTATCTTCCATGTGCAAATGGTTCTTTAAACCTAAGGATGTGCCTCCTGCAGGGAGGAGTTACCAGCTTCACCACCTCCCCAGTACCAAACTGCCTTCCTTCTGCTGAACCTGCTGTCTCCTGACTCCACTCCCATTCACTGGGGATTTTGAGGATCCCTGCCTTGTCCCTATCTAGCTGTGAAGCAATCCCCTTGAGGAAGAGCAGCTGCAGGTGTTCATGTTTATTGCCTTCTGTTGCACCCACTTTATCCTTCCCTGCCACAAACACCCCCACGGGTTTGCTAACCTCATACTGGAAATCACTGCTGCCTTTGCCTGGTTACTTTCCCCCCCACACCCTCTGATTCACCCACAGAGTTCCCCCCCCCAAAAAAGCCCCACAGGTCAAAGAAGATGCAACGTGACTTACTCTGTGTCGGCTAGAGTGGCTCTCACGCTGGCCCACGCTGTAACAAATACAGCAGGGAGTCCTGCAAAAAACAGGGCAGACAGGGTGAGCAGGAGGACCAGAGGACTCTGTTACCCTAAGCCCAGATGGACTTGAGCTAGAGGAAATGGGAAGAAGCAGTTTTTACATATTCAAGTGTAATTTAGACTAGGAAAGCGTGATCTTGGTCTCACGTCTCTCTCACAGCCCAAATGATAAATCAAACAGTGGCAGAGAGTATTTCCTGGAAGAGAAAGGTGATGGTCAGGACACATCTGCCCTACTGAACTCTCCTGGTTTTCAAAAGGGAGCAGTTTGCTTTCCCTAAGTAGTTTGCCAGGGGTGACCCA
This sequence comes from Urocolius indicus, assembly GCA_013401255.1. Taxonomy (NCBI): domain Eukaryota; kingdom Metazoa; phylum Chordata; class Aves; order Coliiformes; family Coliidae; genus Urocolius; species Urocolius indicus. The sequence goes on from WBNH01008525.1 coordinate 1,803, forward strand.
GGCTTTAGCTACACCCTGATTCATGTTTGGGGGATGCTCAGCTGGTCTGGGCCTGAAACGGGTCGTGGACTTGGCAGGATCCATCATCAGGTCCCGTGCCTTTCCTCTAGTATTACTTTATAGGTACACAGCTTGCAGTGCTTGAACCTGGGAGACTGATACTTTCTCTATCCAACTCATTCAGTTTGAAGCAGAGAAGGGTTTCATGCAGCACACGTTTCCTGAGATACCTGTCAAGGAAAAGTGGATCTGGAATCAAGCTGGGACTATTTGTCCCAGCAGGGTGCTGGATGGCTCAGAAGCTCTGTTAAGGGTGAGGGACTTGCTGGATGAAGGACAGAAATCCTAGAATTTAGCGTAAGGCTTTTGTAAAATAAGAGAGGTTTTGGAGTCTCTGGAGGTTTCCAAAACCCTCCTGGACACGTTCCTGTGTGACCTGATCTAGGTGGGACCTGCCTTGGCATGGGAATTGGACTGGATGATGTTTAAAGATCCCTTCCAACCCCCACCACTCTGTGATTCACTCTAGCCAAAGGCTCACTCCAGAATAAACCACCCTTATCTCATTGGGCATCACCTTTCCCTCGTGAAAAGCAAAAGAATCCCCGATACCCAAATGCAACCTTCTACTTATTTATTGATTTCTATCAGGGTCCAGTTCTGCTTTATTTGTGCAACTGAGTCCCCTGCTGGCTTCCCTTAAAAGGCAGCATCAAACCCACAGTAGCTTCCACAAATCCAACAAGAATAGTCCCTTTCAGGTGAAAAAAAAAAAACCAAACCAACCCCACACACCCACTAAAAAGTAAATAAAGGGGACATTTATCAGGGATGACTGTAAATACCCTGTTCAGAGGCTGAGCTGGAGTCTGAGGCTGCAGCAGCACACGCTTAACTTTCAGCATGCACTTAAGTCTCATTAGGGTGCTTAAAGGCTTTCCTGACCACGGAGGCTTTTGCTCAGCTGAGCCGTGCAAGCAGGGACGCCTGTCTCCTCCAGGCCTGGACAACGGGGCCGTTATCTCTGTTGGAAGCCCCGTGGTGGTGGTGTAAGAAAGCATAAAGAATGAAACACAGAGCCTCACTCAGGAGCAGCTCTGCCCACAAAAAGGGACGTTTGTGAGGAATGCACCCTGCCATCCCAAAGAAAATGCTTCACCTATTGCCCTGGGAAGCCGTGGGCACGCTGCAGCCGAGGGCTTGGGGAAGGTGAGGATTTATTGTAACGGGCACCTTCTGTTTCCTCCTCGCTGTTAATGGCCCTGTCTATGACAAATAGGTGCACGCTGCTCCAGACTGTTGGCTGAGCTACCAAAGGCTGAAATGTATGGAACTGTGCTGATACCATTGCTGATATTCCAGTTCCTATCTGCTAAAGAGACAAGCCACGTCGAGAGGCTGACGTGCCTGCTGCCTGACGGAGGGATGGCAGATGCTCACCGACTGTTGTGAAGCTCTGAGTATCAAAGGTGGATTGTTTCAGAGATATGGATGTGTTTGACATGTGCCTGTTCCCCCTCCAGCCTGTCCTGCACTTCAGGAGAGACACTGTTCCCATTCATACTAATCCTGTGCTCTGTTCAAGGCTGAATGACACAGCCCAGAGGTTGGTGACCAACGGTGCTGGGTCTAGCCAGAGGTCTGTGGGCAGCGGGGATCCCCAGGGATGGGTTCTGGGGCCAGTCTGATTCAACTTGTTCATCAACCACCTGGATGAGGGGACAGAAGAGACCCTCAGCAAGTTCCTTGATGACACCAAACTGGCTGATGCACCAGAGACTGAGCTGCCAGTCAGTGAGAGCTGGGCAGGCTGAAAGTTGTGCAGAGAGAAACCTGCTGAGGGCAGGGCAAGAGTCCTGCTCCAACTCCTGCTCTAACACATCACCTCAGAGAAACACAGTTCAGAGATGAAAAAGCCCCAAAGCAAGTTTCATTTCAACAAGTCAAACAGGTACTAGATAAGCTCTGGAGGTCCCTCCAGTTCCCAGCATTCTGGGATTCTATGATTTCCAGCAACAATAAAATACACAGGAGTAACTAATGATGCCTAAAAAAACCCCATCTCAGTGTGGATTAATTGTGCCTTTTGCTCTGCTGCTTCACTCCTGAAGGAAAGCTTAGACAAAGGATCCTTGACATTTATTTCCCAAACACACAAAGTGAATTACTGGCACCAGCTTTCTTGCTGCATTTGTCTCTTCTGTGTCTCTGAGACCATTCTTCTCCTGCAGGGTGAGTGATCATAAATACTCTTCAACGCACAAAAAGTAAATGTTTAGATTTATCCACATCAATGTAACAGGGAGCATTTGGGCTGTCAGATAAAGTCTAGAGCTCAGTCTTTTCCTCCCACTCTGCTAAGCTGGAGTTTCAAGGTGAAAAGTCAGAAGGCTTTGCTTTGCCTCCAGCATTACTTTTACTTTCAGGGGGTTGACAACTTGATTTTTTTTGGTGTCTCCCCTTGAAGGTCCTGGTCTGTGATGCCCCAAGATTGACATACCTTCCTCCTAAGCACTCCTAGTCCTCATTGATGGAAGAAACATCAACTGAACACCAGGACAAGTCCTCAAAGTTAGACACCCAAAGACACCTAACAGCAAGGCACCCAAGAGGGTGCATCCCTACGAGCAGGAAAGTGACCAAATGCCTCTGGCCAGCCCACTAGACAAAGCAAAGTGAGTCTCCAAAACACATGTGTGACCTCCTGGGAGGCTGTGAGAGCAGCTAGATGCAGGGATGGATGAGTGCATGCGTGTCCTCTTCCCCCTTGGCTTTCTGTGCCCCCCGTGCACGAGCGGCGTGACGCAGGATGATCCCCCCTGGGCACTGATGCCGCGAGTGACTTCTACAGAATCCACATTGTATGCGCTGTGCATTTCCAGTCCATACACACAGTGTGTACAATGCAGGTGCTATAAAGTCAGGTGTCTCCCCAGCAGCTGGAAAATGTGCCAAAAAAACCTCAAGCTGGGCAAAAAGCTGGTGGCCAACCCCCAATCCCTTGCTCTCCTCTCTTCTTTTGCCTTGGGGTAGGTTTCTCCTACCAGTTGGAAAAATGGGTTTCATGCACGTGTCAAAGCTGTGAGTAAGGGAGCTGGTTGCAAAGCAATTGCTAAAAGAAAGCTTGTGAATAAAGAGCTTATGAAGGTCTGGGAAAATCTGGTCTCTGCTCCTTGCTGCTTGAAAAACCTTTCTGAGGAACAATGCATGTGTTTTATCAGTCCCTCTGTGTCCCAGTTTCCTCAGAATTACATGGGGCTAATAATAATACCCTCTTCTGCCTTAGGTTGTTTTCAGGCAAGGGTGATTTCTGCTTGGATAAGCATGCAAGGCTCCCCATCATGGGGATTTGGACCTGAGCACCCCTAAACATCAACTCATCAATCTAATTCTCTTTTTCCATGTGTCCCTACAATCCTCTTTTGCACCGTAGCTGGTGTAGCCAAGCTGCTGGGGCTGGGGGTGGGGGGAAGGAATTAACACAGTGTGAAGGAAAAATGCCAGTGAAATCATCTTGGGTTTTCTAGGTATTGGTCATGCTGCTTAGACTTCCTTCATAAAACAGCTGCAGGGAATTTGAAGTCTGCTGGGGAATTTATTGTTGCCCATAAGGTCATTATTTCTTTAGTTTTTGTTGGGTGCTGGCAAGGAACAAGTTCCTTTCTATCATCAGTGTCTCCCTTGCAAGAAGAGACTTTCACAGGGCTGTGCTCCCTTGTGCCAGCGAGGATGTGGATAGAAAAGACCCGACAGAAACCTTGCACATCAAAAGATGGGTTTCTTCAGTAGTCTGGAAGGAAGATGTTGTAGGGTGATATTATTTCCTTAGCTCCCTGCCCCTAAGCTTGGAAATTTCCAGGCAGGATAAACACACCACTATTTGTTGTCACACAAGCAAGGAAATCTCCCTGCTTTTGGGGCAAACTTGTCCTTTCTGTACCTAGGTGGTAGTTATTTATCACCCATTCCCTGTCATTCATTGCTGTGGTATGGGCAGGATCCAGTGCCCACTGCAAGGAACTGGAGGTTTTTTTCCCACTGACTCCAGTGGGTCTTGGATTGGGTTGCTTTTTCCAGTGCCCAAAAGCTATCAAAACAATACATCTGTGCTGATATGTGTGTGTGTGTGTGTACATCATCATGCTAATCAAAACAAAACAAAACCAAATGCAACTGGAGGGTTCCTATGTTCTCATTCCAGAGGAATTGAAACAGAACAGCCTCAAGCTTTTGGGAGCCCATAGATGACTGGTGTTGTGACAGGTGTGATTGCAGCTTTGTGGTTGCTCTGATAAAATGATTACACTCTGGCAGTGGCTGGAAGAATTAATGAGAGGAACCCATGCCTGTTAGACTGTTTTCCTTCGGCTGCATTACGAGCAGCATGGAGTTGGTTTTCCTTGTTAAACACATGGAATTGCTTTTCGACTGCTTCCCTCTCTTCCAGGATTTGCTCTGGGGAATTGCTTAAGTCTGCTCTGTACAGTTTAATGCCATTTTCTGAGAAGCAAATCTTACCTAGCTCCAAGAGTTGGAAGAGGATGGGGTTTGGGTCGTTCTGGACTTACGTTTTGTACATTTGTTTTTAGTAAAAAGAGGTGACATTGAAAGTCCTCTCTGTCTCACAGCAGCTGAGGTAAAAAAAAATGCCCTGTCTCCAAAATATCTCTCTTTATTTCTTTATTTCCCCCAAAACCTACCAGCTGGTTGGGACTAGACCTTGGGGACTCATGTTTACACCTCCTGGCTTTATCATCTGGCAGCGCCAGCAGTTTCTGATCTATGCATCAGCTTGCAATCTCCTTGTCCCTCATATCTCACTTGGGATGGAGGAAGGTTGGAGACTGTCCTGTGAGCTGCACTGCCCTGGGTTACTGAATCCTTTGCTTGCTCTCACAAAGCAACAACCTGCAATCCTCCACAAAGTCAGTTGTGCACTGTCTGGCTTGCTCAGAGCTCCACTGTTAGACACACCAGTTCTGGAATCACATTCTGGAATGGGGGTGGTGTGGTTGCATGCATTAATCTTGTCCCAAAATGCAATCAGGATGTGGCCAGGTGCATTTTGGACCTGCAAACTGAGAAGTGGTCCAGGGCCATACAACTTAGAGGTAACTATAGACACCCACAAACAGATTTTTTCCTGCTGTAAGCTCCTTTGGAGACCTACACCCCATTATTCTTAGTTAAGTCCTCCAGGATCATCTAATAAGTTTCCTGTTCTCCCTTACAGTCCACACACTTCAGACAACTGTGGGCAGTTGTTTTATTGTCCTCAGCCTACCTGCACCTCATAACTCCTTGCAAGCCAAAGCCATTGCCAGAAGTGAACAGAAAGCTCATTCTCGTCTGAGACGTGTGTGCCCACAACGCCTTCCACTAATGAGCACCCTCCCTGCACCCACAGCCCACTCCTTTCTCCTTACTCCAGCAAAAGAAGCCCAAGATACAAATACAAGTCTTTCCCCACAGGTTGCATATTTCTACTGTTACCCCAAGACTCAGGAAACCTCAGGAGCCTTTGAAAGCAACTGAGGTCTGAGGTAGGAAATGGTAGCTGAGGTCTGCGTTTGGGAGCAGATGCTCACAGCCTCCTGCAGCTTTCTGCCTGTTTCTCAGCAGGAAACCCTTGGCAGAGATGGGGATAACTCAGAGGATGCAGAAAAAACAGCTGCCACATGCACACATCTGCTGCCCTGGAAGGATGGCAAGATGTGCTGTCTCTCCAAGCCCTGGTTGATCCTTCCAGAGATCCTGGAAGTGTCACAGCACAAATACCACATTCTAGAAATGATAAAGACTTCAGAAGAGAGCTAACCTGTCCTGGCAAGAGTCACCATCTCTCTGATGCTCACTCTGCCCCTTTTCACTCTCCTATATCCACGTCCATGCACAATCTGTTTCAAGGACTACGACCGAGAGGATTCTTACAGGTCAGTCATGACTTACCCCAGCCAAATAACGTGAATCCCCAAAGATACTTCTTCTCTGAGAAAAATGCCATGAAGATGAGGCTGTGGAGATAGAGCCCTTCCACCAGAATCCAGTAGTAATTGGTTGCCAGGAAATAGAGGAAGAAAGTCACCGCTACTTTACAGCCCACCTGCAATGAGCACAGAAAGACAGGGTCATGTGAGGAACGTGGTGGGAAACTCTTGTTCTCCATGAGGCCACGAGTTACCAAGATGGGCTGGAAAACAAGATAAAGGAAAACAACCAAACACATCAGAAGATTCTGTGGCAGGGATTTACAAGAGGGAAAAAAAATCAGTGCAAGAACAAAAGAGATGAACGATGGGGAAGAAAGTTTCCCCTCTGCCTGACGTTTTGTCTCCAATAGCAGGTGAGTGGGGAGGTGTAGGAAGACAGGGCACGTGTGGAGAGATGCTGATCTGATCCAGCTCTCTCCCCAATCCTGCTGATAAGGGGCACTCACACTTTCTAGGGCAGCTGCATTTCATCTTTTACCTGTGTGCCTTGTCCGTGTTAGAGGACAAAGAGCTGTGGCCAAGTCGCCTCAGCCTGGGTGACCTGGTGCAAGGCACATCACTTGGGAGCACAATTCCCTCCTCAGCTTGTGAAGAGACACAGGCACCCTGCTGAGGATGAGTCATCCCATCCTGTCATGGGTGTTCAAGACAGGGTCCTCCAGGTTGCCTGTCTTTTCTCAGTGAGTGTGAAGACACTCTAGATGGCTGCTGTAAGCTTTTGTGACTGGTCCTCCAAGTCCAAACAGAAGCTGGAAGATATCATCCACAATATCGAAGTGTTTTCTGAACAGACCTGAGGTGCAAGCTGGAAGATGCTTTCTCACTCCACGCTGACCTGCAACCCTTTGCTTTCTTGAGAGGAAACCCCTGACTGCAAATGAGGCAAAGCCACCCTTCTTCCAACATTCCTCAGCCATAGTACAGAAAGGCTGCAGAGTAATGATGCCACATGGAGTTAATTGCTACAAAGGGGTACAAAGAGCCATCTCTTGTCAATGTGGACATGATAGGACTCTGGGTAGTTTGATTTCACAGTAAGCCTATCACTACCAAACCCATCCCATGGCAGCAGCACATCTCCATGCTGCTCCATCCCTTGAGAGGGATACAAGTGACTGGCAGAAAATGTCAATAATATGCACCTTGTAAGTCAAAAGGGAATTCTTCATGCAGACACAGCTCTTATGGTAATCCTTTGACAATCAAAGTGAATATGCACATATTATGCACATCTACATGCATATAGATAGAATATGGGCACATTTACACCCCTTTTATTTTACCAAGTGAGTTCAAATAGAATGAAAGTCAATGAAAAAAATCCCCCTCATCCATGTTTCCTAAGAATTGTTGTATTTACAAAAAGAAAATCACCATCTACTCAACCCAGAGAGCATCAGGCAATACTTGCAAAGCCCCCACTTCACCTGGAAAGAGAAGAAATTCATTGCTTGTTGCCTTCATCACTTGTTTGTCTTTCAATTTGGAGGAATGGGGAATTGCTGGTGTTTAAAGAACGTAATGTATTGTCCCAATCAGTCCTTACAATGAGTCCAGCCCAAGGAGAAACAGAAAACAATGCAGGAGAAGGTTTTGTGCTCTATCCAAAAAGGGAATGTTTGGAAATGTGCTGAGTGCTCTAGTCAGAGACTCACCAAATGAATGAAACCAATCTCTGAAATGGGAAGGAAACACGAGAACAAGTTTCCATTTGGGGGAACTTGGATGCACAGTGGGATGCTTCATAAGTGCTGTGTGTTGGTGGCCAGGTCCCTGGTAGTAGCATAAGCTGTGAAAGACTTGAGAAGCCAGATGAATACACAGGCAGAAAGTTTGTGGCTATGTTGTGAGCCACTCCAGTAGGGAGTTTGAGCCAGCTTGGATTTTTTGGGTTCATTGAAAGTAATCCTTGATCTCAAGTAGTAAATTCTTCCTCCTCTGTCTCTGCAGCACGCAACAGTAAGTGGATGATGAGCTATCATACCTAGGACCCACCATGAGAAATCTGTGATGAGGGCAATGACAAGGAGAGCACATAGCTTCATCAGCTGCAGATGGCTTTGACACCTGACGGTGGGCTTCATCCTCTCCAGGGACATGGGCAATGCAGATACTGCCATCTGAGCTTTCTAAACAGTGAAAAGCACTGGCAGGGGCTGCCCAGATGGGCTGTGGATGCTCCTTCTCTAGTGACTTCCCAACCCAGCTGGATGAGTCCCTGTGTGCCCTGCTCTAGGTGCTGCTGCTCTGGCAGGGGGGTTGCACTGGATGAGCTTTCCAGGTCCTTGCCAGCCCTTGAGAGTCTGTGATGCTGTGAAAAGGAACACAGACTTTTGGAGACAAGTTCAACTGGTTCCAACTCTGATTTTAGGATGTGGTTTGTCATATCCTTGAATCGTTTGGTTGTGTTGTCCATATAGACTGAGCTGGCCACGGGTGAGACCTGAGGTGGTCCAAGGGAATGAAGGTGTCTCTCTAGCAGACATCTTCTTTTTGCAGATAAACCCTACCCTTCCTCATGATAGCACATAATCCTTCCACTGTCCCTTCTAAAATGTCTTTTCTTTTTTTCAGAGGTAGGAATGGTAAATCACAGCAGGAACAACCAGCTATGTCTTGCTGCAAAACTACAGGGAGCTGAGATGGCTACTGCTGACCTTTTTCCTCACAAGCTACCTCTGCTCTAGCTCTGAGGTCAGGACTGAGAGCCTCCTAAGACATGTTGAACTGTACACCTGGGTTGTTGGTTGGATGGTACTGATGTTAGAGGACAGTCATGTCTCCATGGGTCATGTGCCAACTGCACATTGAGGTGGGAGAAGTCCATGCTGTGGAATGCAGGCGTTGATGTGCCTCACACTGGGATAGCCAGGGGAATTTCCAAAGCCATCCACTTTGGAAATCAAAACACCAACCTTGACTTTACCTTTGACTGCCATGGGGAACAGCTCTTCCTTAGTTCTGGGGCTGGACAGTTCCTCTGGGCCGGTGGATTGTGATGGAGTGGGAAGGGATGGGGAGAGGCTGTGGAAAGGGAGGGAAGGTGGGGAGCTGGTGTCCTTCAGGAAAGTGGAAAATCCCCCCCGAAAGAAGCATGGTGTTGAACAGAGAGGACAGAGCTAGAAAGGATGGAGAGGTGACTGCTCTGTCAGTACTCACAAACTGTGATTTATCTGCTGGAGGTGCTTCAGTGATGGATTTCAAATCTTCCTCTGAGATCCGTTCCATCTCCTCCAAAGCTGACCCGGAGTACAAGACGGCGTCCTTCACAAAGATGCTCATGGCTCTCAGCATGAAGGAGACAAACAGGTGCATGTGGATGTAGTTTCTAGTGCAGTGCAAACGTCTGCAGGTGGAGACAGAGAAGGATTGGAATAGTTGAGTGCATTTGTTGGACAGACTCAGGGTCACCTCTGCTTCTGAAGAGCCCCAGCTCCTCTCACCAGCTCTGTGCCAGTACTGGGAAGCAATGTTAGTGCCACTGCTTCCCTGCACTCACACTTCAGTGCTCAGCAGTACTAATGCTGGTAATCCCCGTTAAATCCACCCTTCCAACCAATCTGCCCTTCTCAAAGCCAAACCCTGCACTTAAAAGCTTCACATTTGTCTGCTGTGCAGAGCAAACTGACTACAAAGGCTGCAGAACCTGGGGCCGCTAAAAACCTTGCAGAGGTTCTTGCAAACTGATAATCTTTGTGCCCACTCCAAATGTAACAGCAACTACAGCAGGAACTACAGTGTGCTGGGCTGTTTTCTCCATTTGCCATGAGAGACAACAATCCTGTAGAGCAGGTTCTGGGCTCCATCCCAGCAATGGCACCACTGACACATCAATGCTGATTGTAAAGCGCTTTAAGATCCTTTGTTGGGGAAAAGCTGGATGGTGAGAAGTGAAAGGGTTAGAGCTGTATCTCAAAGGTGTGTTTTAGAAACAGTGCTCCTGGTTGTGAGAAGAAGGAATTAAGTGTTCTGTTGGGGTTCCCCTCTGTCCTCTACAGCTCTGTTGCCTGGCATGAATTGATGAATGGATTTACACTTGCCTAAATCCCCAGCTACAATAATGGAAGTGAAAAAGGAAAGCTGTGGGGTTTGTTTTCCTCCTCTGGAGGAGGCTGTGATAGTAATAACAGTTGATTCCTGGTTTCCTCTGCTATTGTAATACAAATGATGCCAAGTGGAATGGCTGAGGTATAGATGAAGATGGGCTTTGTTCCCTGCCTTTGAAATACAGTCGGTGAATCCCTGGGCTATGTGTTATCTGGAATACAATCTGGTTTAGTTCCTGCTGCTGCTTTGAGACTTGAGACAAAGATGCTCCACTGCAGTTGCCTGTGTAGTCTGGGCTGGAAGTGAAGTGCTCTGACTGCATGAATAAAGAGGGAGCATGTCTCCTGGAATTAGGGGTACTCACGCATAAGTGGATGTTACATATTTTAATGACCCTGTCAGTGTCCAGTGGAAGATGAAACAGGAGGGAAAGGGTTGAGAGGACAGAAGAGTGTTGGCAAGGATTGATTCTGGGACTATGTCACGTGAAATGCCTCCAGGAGGGCTCTGCAGTCCCCTTTGGCTCTTGTGTGTCAGATTTGGGTGCTGGGATGCTTTGCTATCCCCCCCAAAAAATCCCCCTAACCTCCTTTAGCTCACTGTAGAGCACTTTTTTAGAGCCAAAGGTCACACATTTTATTGCCCCTGGTATGTGTCCAGGGCTTATCTGGAGCTTTCACGGTGGGAGCTGCCGGGTCCATCTGCAGACACCACGTGGCTCTCTGCTTTGTGGGGAATTTTCTCTCCACAGCTGTTGTCTGGGTCCTGCTGCCTGCTAGGAGAAGATATTGATGACCACTGAAGGGAAGAGAATCTGGGACTTGGAGTGTTGGGGCTCAGCACCTTATCTGCACCTCACCAGATATGCTTTCCCAGAGGACAAAACTCTGTCTGTGAGCAACACCTTTCATCCCTCTCACCCCATGGTCTCTGTGTGGCAGGAAGAAGATGCATCAAGCAAAGTTTGAGGAATGGATGGCACAGGTTCAAAATGGTGTTTGGGGGCCTACATGCCTTGGCAGGGGTAGTGGAAAGGGAGGGCAGACATTCAGAGCTAGGAGGGTGAGTGGTCATTTATGGGTCCTTAGGTACAGCAGCAGGGTGGGGAAACTGGAGGAGTCAGTCTGGCACTGTGACGTGGCTGGAGTCCCCTTCAAACAGTCTGTACTCTGTGAATATTTGGGTTTAGAGTGCAATTTCCCTCATGAAACCTTAAAAATGAAACCCAGGGGTAGTGGGGATAGGAAATCCTTGATAGTCTGAGGGGAGATGTGATCACTCTCTACAGCTACCTGACAGGAGGTTTTAGGGAGGTGGAGGATGGTCTCTGCTCTCAAGTAACAACAGGAAATGGCCTCAAGTTGCCCCAGGGGAGGTTTAGATTGGAGATGAGGAAGAACTTTTTCCCCTCAGAGGGCTGTCAGACTCTAGCACAGGCTGCCCAGGGAGGTGGTGGAGTCCCCATCCTTGGAGGTGTTGCAAAGCCGTGGAGCTGAGGTGCTGAGGGATATGGTTTAGCGATGGGCTTGGCAGNCTCCAGGATTCTATGGTTCCACGATTCTGTGAAACCTCCCCCTGGGAGGTGCCTCTCCCTGTTTGCCACAAAGAGGGTCTTGAAAACTCCACTGCAGGCAAGCAGAAGATGTTCAAGCATCCCACCCCACCATCCCCCAAGAACCTAAACGACACTAACGCAGCCCAAAGCACAGATGCATCCTCCTGTGGCTTGCTGAAGAAGCACATGCCACCCCAGTTCCATCCTTCAGGAAAGCCCGAGGCTTTGCCAGTCTAGTGACAACTCGCTTAGGTAGAAACAGAGCCGCCTACCTGAAGTATCCCAGGATAAGGACAGCAACTGTGAGGGATCCCAGAGAGATGGAGTATCCAACAGTATAAATCAAATAGAGGCGATCAAAGACCTCCTGCAGTACAAATGATGGAAAAAATAGCGTCACTGCATCGTAACACAACCGTGGTAGCAGCACAGAGACTTGGGCATTCAGGCCTGCTCAGGGGATAGGGAACCTTTGGCCATCACACTTAACTGTCATCTTTTTTTTTTTTTGACAGGAGAGCAGCTTGGAAAGTGGTATTCACCTTTCCTAATGAGCTGGGATTTCTGCAAGGCACTAAATGGTGGTGTTGGGTTAATCCCACGCAGCGTTTTCAGCCCAAAGGAACCCAAAGCGCTTTACAAACTCTACAGCCGAATCCAGAGATCACTTGGTGACTTTTGCCTCAACAAAATGCTCACTGCCCTGGGGTTTTTGCTGGAACTGTAACATTTAGCCATAAGGCTACGCCATACCATCTCTGAATGACTGATGTCCAGGCTGGCATGGTGTCAAACCAGCACAGAATACATAGGGAGGACACCCTATGGCTGCAGGGTATGAGAAGACTTTCACATGCAATTGTTATTTAAGAGCAGCCTGTGACTGTGGTTATCCAACACAGACACAACTTCAGCTTGCCAAGGTCCCATATGAAAAGGTCCTGCCACAGGAGAGTTCACAGTAACTAACCCTGTAAGTGGCTTCAGTTCTCTTTGCCCTCTGTATTTTAGAGTTGGGCTTAGAAAAACCTTGAGCTTTCCATTAAATAGTGAGCAGTGTTCCTCCATCCTATTCTGGACCTTGCAGCTTAACTCAGGGATTACTGAATACCTGCCTGAAAAAGGGTTAAAATGCTTGCCACCATCCTGGCTTACATCTCCTTTCATCGTCTGGAATCAGAAATAAACCCCCAAAGAAACCAAGTAATTCAGCACCTTTCTCCTCTCTCCCTCCTCCCCTGCTGCCTTTCCCTCACCCCACCCGCTGGGTTGCAATAACATTAGTGACTCTGGGCTCTGAATGACAGCTCTGATTGGGATTTGAGGCTCAGAAACGCTGTCCTGGAATGCGAAACCTCAGCCCCATTACATCAGAATCCCCAGATACGGGAACGTTTCGTTGCGGTTTCCATTGGAGGAGGGGTGAGCTTGCCAATAGTCATCAAGTGTGTGTGTATGTGCCTATTTTATACGTGTGTGTGTGTATATATATATCTGTGGAGGCAGCAGGCTCTGAAAAACCAATGTGAGCAGATTTGAGACCTCTGAGAGTGTGTGTGTTTGTGTGTGTGTGTGAGGGAAGCTCCTTCCCTTCAAAGCCTATCCCACTTTTCCCACTGCCGAGCTGGGATCCTCTTTGAACTGGAAAACATTAAAACATTTGCCTCTGGGGTGAAAAACTGAATACAAGAAAATCATCATCATCATCATCATAAGATTTCACTCCAAATTTAGGATTCTTGGTAAGTGGGCAGTTGTGAGTGGTTTACTCTGCCCAGCTGAACAAAAGCATCCCTGAGCCCCCATTCAGAAATGGAACCGGGAAGATCCACGTTCCTGCAGGACAACGACAGCATTGTAGCAGCAATGCCCTTGGGAAGGGCCTGCTGATTGGCTGGCAGGACATTTTGGGAGGCTGTGGTTAATTCCTCTGATTAACCACAAGGCCTCTTTTTGAAAGGATGTCGAGTCAGGACTGCCAAGACATACACATGCATGCATGCATGCACGCTGCTTTGCTTGCTTGCTTGCTTGCTTGCAGACATGGGTGCCACAGATATTACCCAGTGTCAAGAGGGAAGGTGGGGGTGTTTTTTTGGATGGGGTCCTTGGGGAAAGTCTCAGGATCTAAAAGTTGAAGCTCTCCAAAAAGCTGCACAGGGCAGCTCATGTTTGCAAGTTCCCAGGAGTGTTTGTCCTCAAGGGATGGTGAGACCTGGATTTACCCAGGAGGGGAAAAAAAAAAGAAAGCCTTAAAGGCAATTCCAGGTCTCACTCATCTCCCAGCACAAGGGAGGTCCCGGCTCAGTGGAAACCACAGTGCTGAATCAGGAAAGGTCTTCCAGGTAACAAAATATTGAGTCATCTGCCAGCTGAAACAACTGCCTCTGTGGTCTGTCTCTGGAGGTTTCCAAACCCACCTGGACGTGTTCCTGAGTGACCTGATCTAGGTGGAACCTGCTTGAGCAAGGGGGGTGGACTAGATGGTCTCTAAAGGTCCCTTCCAACCCTTACTATTCTGTGATTCTATTTTTGGACCTGAGATAGATGGGAGTTTAAATAGTTCACAGAAGACACAGCCTGGAGCTCCATAGCCTCAGGAGTACACAACCTCCTAGACCATTCTGCTACAGCTGGAGCTCTCCCTAATGTCCTTCATCAATCCACCTTGAAGACAGACTGACCATCACTGTTCATCCTGCTGGAAGAGACAACCCACGTGGCACAAAATGTGGCCTTGCCACAACATGAGACCCTGGTTTAAAAGTCTTAAAAGGTTAAAAAAAACACCAAAACCCTTTAACTAGTGTCATTTCACTTGGCTCCTGCAGTGATCCTTTTGCTGTTTCGACTGTTGACACATGTGCACTGAATAAAACAGCTAAAGGAAAAGCAGAAGGGCAAAAATCTCAACATCTGTGATTACAGGGGGTGGGATCAACAGCAAAATCTGGTAAAGCCCACAATACAGTACCAAGATTAGGGAAAACCACTTTCAAAACTGGCAGCCTTGCATGCTTTCCTCTGCCCACTCCATCCTACACCCTGCTGGTTTGGGATAACGATGGGGAAGGTGTGAGATAGACCTAACCCTCCTTTTTTTTTCCCCCTTACAGCTTCCCTGTGCCACTTGCATCTCCATCTCCTGAAGGAATACTCAACTGGTTCCCTTCCTGTGTCAACAGGGCCTGCAGAAGAATGTCCTGGACATCTTCCCTTCACAAGGCTGAGCCAGTTGTCTCTGGTCCTGCAGAGCACTGGGCAGGATGTGGCTGAACTGGTTTGGGGGTGTTGAAATGGCTTCCTGTCAAGTCATGCACCCACGTATCCTTTCTAGGTCATGCTCTGTGGTGCTCTCAGGCACTGCATAGCTTTCAGGGCATTTCATTTCCCTCCCCTCATCCTCTCTGGTCACACATTGCAAAAGCTCCACCAAACCGCAACCCTCTCTCTTGTATAGCCAGGTGAAACGATCTGTTTGCAGCAAGGTGGGTCGTCTGATCTGCCCTTCCTGAGCTCCCCCCAGGCATAACTCACAGGCCGAACCACAAACAAGGAAGCATTATTGCAGAGGCATTGTGTGCTGAACACATAACAAGGTCTCCCTTTCCCCCCCCCACTCCTGGTTTGGTGGGAGCCTTCCTGTCTTTGCATCTGCAAAGCTTTCTACCAGCCTGACCTCAGGGAGGAAACTTCACAGCAGCCTGGTAGCTTTGGGAGGACAGAAAACCAAACCAGAACTGGACATGGCTTCTTTGTGAGATCACACAGGGCAAGGGCAAAAACAAACACACAAAACTGAGCCAACAAGTGCATCCAGGGGCTGCGTGTGCCCCATCCCACAAAGGTCCCTGCATGTCCATGTGTCTCATGTCATTGTAGACACCCAAGTGTACTGTCTGGCTTCAAGCTGCTGTTCCAGAAGGGAATGAGTTTCCTGTAGGTCCCATGTTGCATCTGCAATTCCCCTGCAGTTCCTTTATATACCCTGGGACATCTCATCTCACTCTGGAAGGAAACACCACAGCATCTGTTTCAGCATCTGGATGAAACCCTCAGGGCTTTGGTGCTCCTGGGTCCTGATTCCTTCCAGTGTCACAGGGAGAGATGTGACAGAGATGTATTTTCTAGATGGCTGGTGGCAAACTCCCTTCTGATTACGACTGCACTGTGCCCCGTATCCAGCTTGCTCCTGTTGTCCTTCCCCTTTCCCTCTTTCTGAGAGCCAAGCAGGACTGTGTAACATGTAGGCTGTGAAGCTGAAATGGATCCAGTGGTCTTTTGAGGGGCTGGCAAGCAATGATGAAGGGTGGGATTAGCAGGATATGAGGATGGAAGCGTGTATAAGGGCTTTCCAGTACAAGTATCTGCAAAGTTTCTCAAAGCTGCTGATTCAGACCTCGCTAATGACATGTTTAAAATTAGCAGAGGAAGCATTTTAGTGCTGTGAGTGATAAACAATGCCAAAAAGGCTCTGTCACTAACTCTAGTCGTGGCTTTTCTTGTCTTTTATACAGTATGTGACTAAGAACAAAAAGGCAGGCAAAAGGCACAAACCAGTCACTGATTTCCAAAGCCTCAAGGAAAACACTGAGCGTGGAACATGAGGGTTTTTTTTGGTACAGAATCCTGTTTCCCTCATCCACAGAGGTGCTGGACACTTCAGATCTGCACAGCAACTGGGGGCAAGTCTCATACTAAGACCCTGCAGTTTGGATGTGTAAATGTACCTCTCCCTGTGTGAACATGAGAGTCAACATGCAGGGATCTTCAGATTCAGTTGCCTGCATATAAGCATTATATGTGCTGTGTGGGGTGACTGAAACGACCTGTGTGGACCTCAGGGGTACTGGGCAGTGCCCCTGGCACAGGAGGAGAAGCTCCTTTGGTGCTGAGGTGAGGGAGCCCTGGCCCAGGCTGCCCAGGGAGAGTGTGGAGGCTCCTTCTTGGGAGGTTTCCAACCCCATCTGTCAAAACTCACTTCCTAAGCCCCCTGATTGAGTGGAACATCATTATGTCCCACAAGACCTAACCTGTGAAATGAGGGCTGGATGGCAAGGCTGCTTGCAAGAAGGAAGGAAACATCTAGATGATTCCTGCCCATACTACAAAACTTCTGCTCGTCATTCATGGTGCAAATAGAAGACACTTTGATGGCATCTCATCTGTGTCACTCGGTATACACCATGTCAGCATGTTTTCTTGCCAGCTTGAGGCTGCACAAAGTTGTTCACTTTTCAAAGGGCCCCAGAGAGCTGCAAGAACAAAGGCCACTGGGAGATGGTTTGTGATTTGAACAATGGGGTTTAGATAAAGCAGCCCTGCAACATGCTGTGCCTTTCCCATTGTGTTTGGGATGAGATGGGTTCTCCAGGCCTCTCTGATTTCCCTAGAAGCAGTAAAACCGCCACCATATAAACAGCAGTAGCAGATGAAGACAGGGTTGGTGGGTTGAAGTTAGAGCTCAGGATGGTCCATCTTGCTGGGCTGGTGGTTTCCAAGCTGAGCTAACCTCCCAAGTTGCTGGCATGTCTTCCCCTTCCCCATCATTTCAGTACATGTAGGTCACATTTGCCCTTAAGCTCATCCTTGAAAACAGGATGGGTTTGACCTGCTCTAAAAACAAAAGCTGTCCTTGGCATGAGTGTTGTTTTTGGGGAGATGGGAACGAAGGAAATCGCTGCTTATTGAGCAAAAGATGCCATTACTCCTGCCAGTGGCTGAAGAGGAGACCAGAAGAATGACCATGCTGTTGGTGCTGCTGTTGGCTGCCTGTGTGGAAGGAAAGGGGTCCATAGGCAAAGCTTTACCGTGGTTTTGAGAACAGTTGCCTAAAAAGCTGCCAGCTGATGTCAGAGGCACATCAGGACCTGCCATGTGTGCCATGTGTTGTCTGAAGGTTGAGGAACTCCAGGAATATAGGTCACCCTCACTCCTGTTTGGAAGGGCACCCGAGAAAGCTCCAAAGGAAAGCTCTGGCCAATCTGGGCCAGACCAAAGGTCCTTTATCTACTTGTTTATCATCTGGTGGTTAGGTAGCATTGCTGAATACCTTCTCCCAACGTTCATCAGCCTGTGGTTCAGCAATGTGAGGCACACAGCAGACAGAGAAGCAGCTGATGTTTAACCACACTGCCTTCCTCAATGAGTGAATGCCAGTTTGTTCCCCTTGTCCTGCTGTGTCTCTCTAAACACAGGATGGAAAGTAAACAAAGCTGATGGTCTCTCTATATATCTCTCAGCTTATCTGTTCAGGGGCAGGGAAACTTTCTGAAGATCCAGGGGGCAACTGGGATGGAGAATGTCCAGGAGTGTCTCCTGGGAAAGCAGGGGGAGAATAAGATTTTCCACTATCTCTGCTGCACTGATGAAGGCTCATCTTAAAAGCAGAATATCAAAGAAATGATACAAGCTGTGGCGTAGCACTGGCTTCCAGCACTGCCTGAAGGCACCAAGAAAACTGCCTTATCTCCCCATGGCGTGCTGCTAAGACATCTTTCCATAAAACTTCTTCTTACCCCTTGCTAAACTGTTGTCTTCTGCAGACTGTGTCTGAGATGAGATTGTTCCTATCTGCAAGCTGTTTGGGGAACCAGACTTCAACAGCTAGCTGCAGCCTTACTGCTCTCCTGGCCAAACCTCAGCCTTCAGGGCTGTCAATCTAGCATCCTTCAGCAGGGCTCATTTCCCCTTAGCAAACAGCAATTGCTCACTGGGCAGTTAGGAGCTGCTAGTTCTCCTGGCTCTGATGGCTTCAACATACTTTGCTAATCTCAGAAAGCTGTTTCCCTGCTGCTCTGTGTGAAATGATCCTATTTATATGGTTAAGGAAGAGGTAGCAAAAGACACAAACTTTCATGGGGGACCTGTGTTTGCTGCTTTGGTCAATCTGAAAAGTATCCCATGGTGAAAACTCCACACCTCAACAAACATACATGGACATATCTGTGTGTCTGGATGTGGCTGTTTGTTTAGGTGGGTGTATCTGTATGTATCTATAGCTATAGACCAATGGTGTGAGATTCACTCAAGCTCAGAGCCAGGTACTGTATTTGGGTCACACCAAGCTCAGGCAGTGCAGAAAGGCTGGAAACTGCCCAGGGAGAAAGGGCCTGAGGGAGGAGTGTTGGTGCCAGTGGCTGAAGATGAGCCAGCAGCGTGCCCAGGTGGGCAAGAAGGCCAGTGGCAGCCTGGCTGGGATCAGCAGTGGGGTGGCAGCAAGAGCAGGACAGTGCTTACTCTCTCCAGCTCCCTGACAGGAGCTTGTGGCCAGGGGAAGGTCACTCTCTGCTCCCAAGTGACAGGATGAGAGGAAACAGCCTCAAGTTGCCCCAGGGGGGGTTGAGATTGGAGCCTGGAGCTGTGGAGCTGAGGCCATGGGTCAGTGGTGGCTGTGGCAGTGCTGAATTAATAGTTGGCCTCATCATCTTCAACGTCTTTCCCAACCTCAACGATCCTGTGATTCCATGATTCTATTTCTAGAGGCAGCAATGCACCCATGTATATATAGCCCCAGACAGGCATTTTTTTTCCCCCCCTAATGCTTTGTAATGCATATCTTATAAGTTCCTCCTCTGGTTCCAACTGCTCAGATGCTTCTCCTGTTCAGAGCCAGCCCATGATCTTCCTTCTAAATGCTGCTTAAATGCAGCTGTTGCTGGTGACGCAAAGATGCTGCTCCCTGGGGCTGGGGGGCCAGGAATAATAATAGCAAACGGTCTCTCTCTGAAGATGACTGCTCTATCTTGCCAAATTCCCTGATTCTTACATCTCTCGACACATTTACTTCAAGGAAAAGAATCAAAGGAAGGTTTATTAATACCAGTGCTGCAGAGCCACGCTCGGGCGTGAAAGGCAAGAGGCCTTTCTCTTTCTCTCAAAGTCATCGCCCAGCTGAGAAAGAAAATAGAAGGTCATCCCTTTTCTCTTTTGTTTCCAAAGTGCTTCTCATACCAGGAGGCCCAAGAGACCTGCAGTGGATGTATATGCATTGCTTCACTTGGCACTAAGATGCAGCCACCTCTGTGGTAAAGCAAGGCAGCTGTGTGACAGCATGCAGCAGCACTGTGAGGGGAGAGCAGGGGTGGACTGAGGAAAACAAGCTCTTGCAGATACAAGGGTAATAATAATGAGTAATAAATGTTGTTGGAAAGCATTTCTTTATCAAGATACAATTCCAAAGCTGGGAGGAGCTTCCATTGTCCCTAATGTTCTTTGCACTGGGTAAGGATCAGTGAGGCAATACCGTGTGGTCCCTCTGATCTGAACAATGATGATGGTCTGATTTGTCTTACCATTAGATAGCATCTCATTCCCATTGTGTAGCTAGAACAGAAAGCTCGTGGCAAAAGAAGGCTGAGCCTTGTGTGCAGACTAATGGTCTAGACTAATGACCAGTGGCTCATAGAGAGATCACGAGGAGCAGTGATTTCCCAATTATGAGCAAAAGCTGAGAACAAAAACGAAGTCTCCTACATCATCACACCTCATCTAATGTCTCTCTGTCTCTGCTGTCTTGCACAGCCCAAGCCCCCTGTCTGTGCAGTGACCACCTCTACACTCAGGAGAAACAGACAAATACATGCAATCTAGGACAAGAGACTCTGCTTTCAGTAGTTTTTGCCAGCCTGTGGGTGGAAGGTTGTTGGTAACAATCAGACAACTCTCTTCTTTGCACCCTTTTCCCTATGGATTTACCTTGATGAAATCCTAGCTACCAGCATGGGAGGTTTAAAAGAAAAGATCTCCTTTCCCTATGGGAAATTCAAGAGACCTGCTCAGTTGGAGAGGTCTGTGGCAGATGAGTCCCACCCCAGGAAATGGATGAGAGTGATGGGACAGGGGAGACAATGACTTCAGAGAGGTGAAGTTGTGCAACTCAGTAAATCTCTCAATGCTCAATGACTCCTACACCAGAAGCTTTCCAAAAGGGCTCAAATAGTTCTTTCCACTAGATGGACTGGGAAAAGAGAAGTCTCTAAAAGTGAGTGTTGTCACAGAATCACAGAATGTTAAGAGTTGGAAAGGACCTGGGAAGCTCAATCCAGTGCAACCCCCCTGCCAGAGCAGCAGCACCTAGAGCAGGGCACACAGGGACTCATCCAGCTGGGTTGGGATGTCTCCAGAGAAGGAGCCTCCACAGCCCATCTGGGCAGCCCCTGCCAGGGCTCCCTCACCTCAACAGGCAAGAAATTCTTCCTTGTATTTCTTTGGAACCTCTTCTGTTCCAGTTTACACCATCACTGAGAGAACCTGCTTTACTACTGAAGTAGCTGGAGCAGCACCTCGTGTATACTACAGCCTTGGCTGTGATGCATGCAGATGCTCAAATAACATCATCCCTCACTGAACAACTTCATTCAGATGTTGCTTCACCATTGAGGAAAAAAAGGAAACAACAACAACCAACAAAAAAAACACCCACCCCTATGCTGTGGTTGGATTTAAAATGAAGACCATTCTTCCAAAGGGACTGTGTATCATCTTCAAGCCTGCTCCCTACCATGAGGCTTGTGGTTAGATATTTATCTCCAAGTGTCTGAAAATAACCCTTGCTGCAAATGATCAGTCCCTAATGCCATACCCAGTATGGGAGGGGGACATGTTCCAAGCACTACTGAAAAAGAAAAAGCAGAGGTTTCAGCTGAATTCCTTTGCAAATCACAGGAATAGAGCATAGAAATGTCTTTGTCTAGGAGACAAGCAAGCCACATCCTCTCAGGTGACTCCTGACAATTGCACGGAATTGCTTCTGAGATGCACTCTGCTTGGGAGTGAGAAGCACTAAACCCTCCAGACACAGAAGTGGGATATTTCTGCCACCTCCTCTTTTGCCCATCACCTGAATTTGTGTTAAAATAAGGCTCAGAAATCAGACATATACAAAGAGAACCCTTTTCCTTTCTTTCCCAGGAACACACCAAACCTTCTCCATGTGCTTTGAATCCCTTTTCTAATTTTTGGACTGTTTCAAAGTGCCTACATCAGAATTAGTTCAAGATCTGTCCTTATATGTTATTTAGCAAGGACTTTGTTCCCACCCATGTCCAGTGAACAGACCACATAAAGCCTCTGATTCCTAATTCTGTACCTCTCAACCAAGAGGTTCTCTGTTAACCAGCTGCAGAAAAAGGGTGGCTAAGGGTTTGATTGACACATCTTTTAGCTCTGTGTTTGTACATGCCCAAGCACAGAGAAGCACATAAGCATTGGGCTTATTGCTAACAACCACGCAGCAAAATTATTGCCAGCTGGGGAAGAGGGAGTCTCAATGGCATGGAACAACCTCCAACCACTTCTTAACATCCCTGAGCCTGCTTCAAGTTTCCCCAAGATCTCTTTACAAATGGGAGATCAAGGCAGCTGGAGGAACATTTTTCTGGCTTTTGAGGACAGTTTCAGATTCAAGTCGTTCCCCATCCAAACGACGGCACGGCTTTGGCAAGCTCGGACGGGCTTTACAAGAGGAGGCAGCAAACTAGAGCTTCATCAAGCATTTGAAATGAGACAGCGCTCCTGAAGCCAGGCCTTGGATGAGGCCAACACTTCATGCACAAGTGCAATCGCCTACCCTTTCCCTCGTCTCGTTGGTGAGGAACTTGGCACACTCGCTGTAGTTTGCCCAGGTGCGGTTGTTGCCCGGGACCAGCTCCCAGCTCCCGTTCAGGTCACACCGGCGGTAAGCGTGGCCTGTGGGAGAGAGACACACACTGAGTCAATGGGAGTAGAACTCCTAGAACAGGAGAAACTTCTTCAGAGGATGCATCACCTCGATCCTGATGCCTCCTGCTTGCTTGGAAGCTCAGCGGTGAGAAGGTGATTTCCATCTGGTGCTTCTAGCTGGGAAGCACCGGTGAGAAACACTTAGGTTAGTTTAAGATATTGGGTCTATAAACCAAGGAGAGTTGCTCTGAAAGGTCTCAAAGCACAGAGTCATCCTCAGAGTTGCAGCTGTCCCTGTGAATACAAGCACTGATTTGTTTTATGCTGCTCTTTGTGGATTGGGTGCATCTCAAGAGAGATGTTTTTATGGCTCTGGTGGGAAAAGAAGGTTTCATCCTGGGATTCAGCTGGTAGATGAAAACCCCCGTGTTCAGATGTCTTTGTGGGGGTATCATTGCATGAGCTCTGTGTGTGACGTCTGATTGCAGTTAACAGGAATGAAAACAGTCAACGGCTCTGTCCTGGGGCTACAGAGGGAGAGCTTATAGAGACTTTTGCATCTAAAAGTCTTAATGTGACTCCCACTCTAGCTGACATGACCAGTGGACATCAGTGAGATAAGGAATCCATGCCACTGTATGGAGAAAACAGGGATGGATTGCCTGTTCCATGTATGTGCAGGGGTGTCTGTGAGAGGTCATCAGCCAGGGGTTAAGCTGGCTCAGCTCACAGCTCCTTATAGAAAAGGCAGGATGGACTAAGTGCAACCAGAGTGCACTGGAATATCATTACTTGCTTCCTGCAAACAGCATCAGTGCTCTGCTGCCAACATACAGTCTTCATTCTCTGATGTTTTTTTCCCCTGTCTTTGGGTGCAGCAGCTTTGCCTGAGCAAAGGGAATGCTTTAGCTTTGCAGATACACTGAGGAGCGAGTGTACTTCAGCTGCTTCCACAAACACACTCAGACTTCGTGGCACCACGAGCCAGCCAAGAAATGTGCTGCCTGAGGGAAAGTGAGATAGGGAGGAATTCACATGGTCCCTTCTCAGATACCCACCGTAGGGGTCTGGGCAGAGATCAGGGGCTGGGATTAGCAAACCCCTGAAGTGAAGCATACAAATGAGAAGAATATCCTTGTGGGTTTCTGTTGCTGTGCAACTTTTACTCCATCAAACAAGGAACAGGCTGTGAGATCACCCAGCTGCAAGCATGGAATGGTGCTTCCAATGCCCCCTTTCACTCTGAGTGGGGCAGGTGGGGGATTTGTCATTGTTTTTGGTTAAAACACAAGTTTTCTTTCAGCATAAAAAAATGATCATAGTGTCTGTTTCTTTACTTTCTTTCCCCTGGCTTTGTTCCTGCTTGGAGTGACCCAAAGAAAAAGGGATGCTGAAGAGCATTTGTAACTCCTGGGCTCCCCCCCACTTTGCTGCTGGCACTGAGGACAACACCTACCTTTGTGATTGAAGTCGTAGATGTATTCGGGACATGGCATAGCCACCACTTTGCCTGGCACACCTTCAGGCCAGCAGACAATACCATCCCACTCGGGAAGACAAAAGCCATCTGTGGAAGAGACACAAAGGTAAAGAGGAAGCATTGGATCCACAGAGGGGACAGTAAAGCCCCACTGTTTGAAGAGGGGCTCTCTGTGAGAAAACCAAAACTGCTGCCAGAGCTGCTCTTAGGCATCATTGCAGTGTTCTTAGTGTTCAGCTCCAGAAGCTGCAGCTTCTCCCAAGTTTGGTTTCAGAAGGACTCGGGCAGTCATGGGATAACAGCTGAGCACTCCCTGAGAGGTTTCAGTGATGGTGAAAATGGGGCAGGAGAGCAAAGTGGAGAACAGGAGAGCTGGAGCATCCAGGACTCTGGAGACTGATGGGCAACCTGGAGATGCCCAAAGGAGCTTGGCTGGGTGTAGCCCTGATATGACAGCAAAGGTTTGAACTAGGCTACCAAGGAGCTAGCTAGGTTAGGCTGTGGCTACACTATTTAGAGGCTCAAAGCTACCAGTTCAGGCTTCCCTGAAAGATATTCAGGCTCACAGAGTGGATTTGCTGTGATTTAATGCCCACAGACCATACATCCAAATCCAGCTCTGATTTTAACTCACTGTGCTGTACCACAGTGCCTCACTGCTTTCTCAGATGTGCTTGTGTTGCTCAGTTTAGGTGTGCTTTGAAGTAACACCAAGACTAGGAAGAATCTATAGAGGGGTGTCTGTGGCAATGTTTGGAAGCTTCAACAGAGACTGTTTCATCAGCTGGCTTCGTTAGGAGTGACATGATGGGGCTTCTGTTTCCTAGAGATTTGCATCCTTTCCCATCTGACATCCTTTCTGCCCGTGACTTCACTAGTCCCAGACTCCCTGTCCCTTCATTTCCCTGTGATGTCATCATGGGGCAAGATGCAGGTCATGCACTGATGGGTTTGGAGCCTTGCCCATGCTAATTGGCTGGCAGTGCACACAGGTTGATGGACCATTTGCCTGCTGCCAAGCACAACGTACAATGGTTGAGCTTTCCCAGCTTTCCTCCCCTCCCTGCTTTGCTCACTGTGTTGGATTTCTGCCCTTTGCTCAGTCAGAGGTTCTCAGAAAAGGAGCAGAAAGAGAAGAGGCAGGTGGAGGGCTCACAGCACCCTGTTGCCTTAGGAATGCAAACGTCCTGGGAACTGTTTGTTTCTCCTTTTGCTCAGCTCACTGCTGCTTCCTAATCTCTTGACAAAGAGGTGGAGGGGTGGTTGTGACAAAGCTTTTCTTTAAGTCATCCTCATTCTCCCTTTTTGTTGATTGAAGAAAGCTAAAACAGCCCTGAAGGAGAAATCCTTCCTCCCTCTATATGCAGATCTTCCTCTTCCCCCTGTGTTCTTTAGTTCATTTGCAGTTATCTGTGATTTAGCTCAGCAGAAGGAAAAGCAGAGATACAAACCAAGGAAAAAGAAGTCCTTCTCCACATTTGCTATCTGCTCTTTTCCCCAACCCCCTTTTTGTTTGGAAATTGGCCAAGATATAAGTATATATTTAAAGTTCTTTGTCACTTGGCAATTCTCCAGAGCTTGAGAAGTAATTAAATAGGTCTTCCATTGACTCATAATTATGAACCTTTGCTTCTTTCTTCACAGAGATACCAGCTAATCATTCAAGGGCTCCAGTAGCATCTTCTACATGAGAATGTAAGCAAAGAGAGTCACAAAGGAGCTCTGCAGCCCACAGAGGTTGCCACCAGCCCCTGAAGCAGCTGAAATAGCAGTGCTGGATGCACACTGTCCTGGGAGATGGGTTGCCCAGCCTCCTAGCACTCTCATCTTCCTCATAGTCCATGCATTCAGTCCACAAGGGACAAATCCAGGATTTATCCACATTTAGAAGGGCTGAGAAATCCTTCAGGCTTCTTGAAAGCTGTGGGAATTGACCTCATTTTCAACGTTGGTTTATGAAGAGGAAAGTCAAACCTGTTCTCCACCTTTTACATCCTCCCATTCTGCAGCCTTTGATCCCAGCTCAACAAGGGAACAGATTCCCACTCAGATATGGATGTTCAAGATGGACTGCACCTCCATTCCCCAAGGAAAGACAATGCACCCAAACCCCAACCTGGTGCTTACATTTGCAGCCTGATTGAGGGGAAGCTGCTTTAGCAGAGGGTTGGGCTGGATGAGCTCTAGAGGTCCCTTCCAACCTCTACCATACCGTGATTCTGTGATTTGCCTCTGTGTTGGGCTCTGTTAGCTGCACACATCAGTTACAATTCAGCTGCAGTAGAGCATTTGAAGTGAAAATCAAAAGCTGGTGAATGTACCCCAGTGCTGCTTCCAGAGAAGGATCTGCCCTCTGTGACAGCAACAGCCCGTGAAGGACTTGATCAAAAGCTGATTAAGACTGACAGAGAGGAGTCATATGTGGATCATAATAAAATGATACAGCCTGCTCTTATCTGCAAAAGAGCTCCCCTAGTAAAGAAATGATAAGCAGAGCCAGGATCTCAGCATGATTCATTCATCTCAAAGCTAGTGCCTTATCAATCTTCCAACCAAACTCTGAGTTATCCTTTATGACAAATGTGCTTTCACATTTCACAGGCTTCAGGAAGAATCCAGGGTTGCTTTGAAGACCTTTGGCTGGGATGATCTGACCTCCAGGGTCAGAGGTGCCAGTGATCGATTCCTTTTGCTGCTACTTTTGGAGATGAAAACCAAGAAACTCATCATTAACTGCTGGTTTCTCCTCTCTAATTCAGTGCTGATGGAAAGGATCAGGCTAAGCACTGCCTGTCTTGTTAAGCATTAACCAGGAGTGAGGGTACAGGAGGTAAAATTCCTCGGCATCCAGTGTGGGACAAAAAAAAAAGAGGGGAGGAGGAAGCTTGTTGCATTTTCTCTGCTTCCAGTCCCATTAGAGGAAGGATAAGACCACATTTCCTATTCATGAAAACTGGGAAAGCTTCTCCCCTTGGCTCATTATGTCCCAGGATTACTTACACTCTGAAACCCAGTTTGTTTATTGTTCATTTCTCTGGAAGGATCAAAAGCAAGAGGGGGAAACAATTGGATTAGGAAAAAAAAAAACCCTGTTATTGTCTCTGAGGTTGTTTTGCAGACAAGTCAGTACATAAAGATTTCATTTAGCCCTCAGAGTGGTCTGTCTTCATATACAGCTAAGTCTTTTTTTTTATTATCATAACAAATAAAGCTGGGGAAAGCTGAAAGTGAATGCCGTGGGGGAAAAAATATCCATCTGAATGTCGTGCTGGGAGAAAAACTCTCCCCTTTCCTAAAGTGAGAGGGAAAACTTTCCCCTCTTCTAAAACCTCCAGAACAGCTTGCAAAGATCAGCCTTGGCTTGTAAGGAGTTTCATTTACTCCCATACTGCAATATCTGTGCAGAAAATGCTCCTATGGAGAAATAGCTTGTGGGTATGTGTGTACCCTCAGCAAGTTCCC
>WBNH01008526.1:0-49822 GCA_013401255.1 Urocolius indicus
GGGGGCTGTGATGCGGGCAGGGGTTGCGGGGGGCTGCGGGTACACGGGGGGCTGCGTGCCGTGCCACGCCTGCGGCGGGGTTGTGCTGCGGGCCCTGCCCGGCGGCAGCTGCCGCGGGGCTCCGCGGGTGCACAGCGAGTGCAGCGGCTCCGCTTTGTGCCGGCGGGGCCGGGTGGGACCGGCCGCTCGCGATTTCCTCCTGGAGAGACACCGGGAGGGAGCGGAGGGGATGGGATGGGATGAAGAACCCGGCGTGGCCGCGGTTCCTTTCGTCCGAGCCTCCACGTGAGCGCCTGGCTGCTCGGTACCGTTGTAACGAATCCAGGTCTGTCCAGCCGCCGGTTGCGTCTGTGCAAGCGCCGTTTGCTCGGCGGCCGCGTCGCCTCCGCAGCGTCCCAGCAGCGGCAGCGTGTGTGACACCCGCGTGTTCGCCGTCCTTAGGTCTTTGGTTCTTTCTCTTTCTTTCAGAAAATGGCAGTTAATGTGTATTCTACTTCAGTGACCAGCGATAACTTGAGTCGACATGACATGCTTGCCTGGATCAATGAGTCTCTGCAGCTGGCGCTGACCAAGATCGAGCAGCTGTGCTCAGGTGAGGGGGTGCAGGGGGAGTGCCAGGGCTCAGGGGGGTGAGATACAGCTGCCCCCCGTGAGCTGTCTGTGCTGCCAACGAGAGCTGTGCTGCTGGCTTAGGTCCTGCCACGGACAGGTTCATGGTCGGCATCATGATCTGGTGATGGTTGAGGTTTTACTGAAGCAGTTGTTAATAACACAAGTGTGATGAAAAGGCAGATTCTCTTCTGACTCGCTGCAGCAGAGCTGCAATAAGAAGGAATGGGGATCAATGTGAAGAAAAAAAAGACTCTTAGAAGAGGCATTTCCGATGAGGAATGAAGCATTTAGTCTTGTTGGATAGAGGAAGTGTTACAAATGTATGAAACAGCATCAACAAATGTGATTTCTTATTGAAGAGAACTGCTCTGGGAACAGGGTGAGGAAGGCAGGCTGGTGACTCCTGGGTTCTCCTTCAGCAGTTTTACAGCTCTTCATGATAAAGGAACGTGTCAGTCTTTATCACCCCAGCCTGTCTTGGCTCAAGTGACTTCAGCACAGCTGAATCTCAGGGAGTGTTGTAGGCAGAAAAGGGGAAGTGATTGTGGAACCAAAACGGAGTCAAATGTCATCAGAGCAAGGAAGAGAGTGTTGTGGAAGGAGCGCTGTAGAAATGAACAACAGGCAGTAGTGTAACAGGGCTGAAAATGCAACCTAGGTGGAAGATGCTGATTTGGCTAACTGCAACAGGCAGGTGAAAGGGACTTGTTGAGAAGTGGAAGCGCAGCTCCTACAATGAGCTTGAGATAAGACGTTGCTCACAGCATGAGAGACGTGGAAGCTGGAGGTGGAGCAAAGGAGGAATGGAATTCAAATACATTTGGGACTGTCAGAATAGCCTGTGGCTGAGTCCATGGAGGAAACACTCACAGGTGTTAGAGAGAAGCAGGGGACTTGAGGAGACGTCTGTCAGGCGGCTTTTATCTAGTGATGTCATGGAGAAAAACTGTAAGGGTGAGGGAACTGAAGGTCTGCCACCACAGGAGTAAGGGAAATGATGAGCATTTCAGGTAGGCAGGTTAAAACCCAGCTGTGTGCAGCTGAGAAGTTGTGTTTAGAGTTGGTGTGAGGTGAGGCTAATTGCTATTGGCTCTGCAGAATTCCAGCTTGCCTGTTTTTGGGGAAAAGGCTGAGAGCTCTTGATGTGGCGTGTGCTGAGTAACATCCTTTTCCATGTGTCTGCAAAAATGCTTCATGCCTCTGCAGGTGTGGAAATGGCTTTGCTGTCTGGCACAGTCATGCGAGAGCAGGACTTCCCAAGCTGGTGTTGCTACCTTTGGCGAGGGCAGCGGTGACAGCAGCAGCTTGAGGTTGCATAAATGCACAGAAGGTGACCTTTGGCCTATGCTCTGGTCTCTCTTTTTAACATGCTTTTTACTACCAGTAGTTGGCAAGACCTTGATTGCTGGCAAGTGTCTGTTTTGAGTTGGGCATTGGAGTTCTTCAGCATGTGAACTGAGAGACGGGGGTGGGGGTGGGGGGTCAAACAGCACAGGTTGGTTGGTTGGCTTTTGGTTTATTTGCATCAGTGGATGAGCAGCAGCCTTCTAGTATCAGGTGAAAGTGGGAGCCTTGGGAGACCTGCAGAAGATCTAGATCAAAAGTGAACAGTGTAGGACTGTTGCCTGTGGTTGAGGTGAGGTTGAGGGCAACACCATGGTGTGTTACTCGTTGGCCTTTAGATAATGTTGTGCTTCCATTGTTGGTGGCACACAGCTGTGTATCAGCACTGCAGGGGGAGGACACGGTGTTCAAGTGCTTTTTTTGGTTGGGTTTGTATGTTCTACAACAGCTGCTTTCCTGGAGGAGACTCTCTACCACTTGTGGCTGAACTGAATCCCTCTTTTGCTTTTGTATAGCAAGAGCTGCACTGAAATGGAAGGTTTAAAATGAATAGAAAGAAGCACTGACTTAGTTCAGTTCTTTGACTAAGGTTTGATTTGAATGTGGGACAGCTGAATTTGGCCTCTGGCCTTTCAGGGCACCTTGAGTTGTGTTCTGTTTGTAGCAAGTAAATGCAAATGTCAACTGTTTTAATAATGGTTTCATATAATGTTTAGACTGACTGTTCTTCTAGTTCAGCTCTGTTAGTGTTGCTGTGAGGAGATGACTGCCTGTGAGACACAGGTAACATCTCCCATCTGTACTGATGCTGCCTTGAAGAAAGGAAAATCAAATTCCTCATTGGATATTTAGTTGGTTTGGGAGTTGTGAGGGGGGGAGTTGCGTTCTACAGCTCCCTTAGGCTTCTTTCCAGCTGTGCTGTACCAACACAGGAGACTGTTTTCTTGCATTTCTTGCCTTTAAGGGATTCTGTAGCTGAGGAGACTCAGCCCAGTTTTGGTCAGAGTGAAAAATAAACGTACATAGGTCAGTGAGCAACTGGATTTATCCTGGGACTTGTGTTCTTTTTTTCTTTTGGCAGGTGCTGCATACTGTCAGTTTATGGACATGCTCTTCCCAGGTTCTGTAGCGCTCAAGAAAGTGAAGTTTCAAGCCAAATTGGAACACGAGTACATCCAGAACTTCAAGGTTCTACAAGCAGGTTTTAAACGAATGGGCGTTGACAAAGTAAGCTGGGTTGTGACCCGTTCTCTGTGCTCTTAAGATCAAAGTAGATGGAAGGCACTTTCAAATTTAGAGCTGAATCAGTCTGGGAAACAGAGTTTGCTCTTGGTTTGTGTTGGTGTCCTCACTAGGACGCTGCTTTGCTCCAGCTAAGGTTAGGTTTCCAGTTCTCAACGATGAGGTGAATGTTTCTGTTTTGATTCTGTGCCACACATAGCACAGGCTGATACTGAAACTTCTGTGAGAGAAGGTTTATTTGAGCTTCCTGAGTCACCATCTTTGTACCAGGTATGTTCTCATTGCCTACTGGTATGTCCTAAGGATTTCAAATTGCTTTTTACAAGCATTTTTAGAGTCAGAGTCATTTAGGTTGGAAAAGACCTTTGGGATCGAGTCCAGCCGTTACCCAGCACTGCCACAGCCAGCACTTGTCTCTCAGCATCACATCTGCATGGCTTTTTAAATACCTCCAGGTACTGAAATGTGCATTTTTAAGCTAGTGAAAATGAGATCTGTGGAGAAACTGGTTCAGATCAAAGGCTGGTTAGGCTCCTGGCAGGGCGATGTGCCTGGGTGATAGTTACCAACAGCGCGTTTGCTGTGATGCCCAACGTTTCTGTGCTAAAGCTCCTCCCTGCCTTTAAGAAGATGTCTCATTCTGTGCTGTCTTGCAGCTTCCCACATGTTCAGTTGGGCTTCTGCTTGGTGGAGGGGGCTTTTGTACAGCATGTCCTCAACTGGCCAGCCAGCCACACTGTCACATGCTGAGCAGGCACAGGATGGTCACAGCCCCTGGCCCCTGCCAGGTCATGGGCTCTGCTCCTGGCCAGCTTCACAGTTGGCTGCATCTCTATCATAATCTTCAGTTATGCTCCTTATTAACTGTGATTTACAAAGAAGGTGATGTTTAGATCTTGTAGCAGTCGTGTGTGTTGGCAGTTGATGAAATGGGTCAGCAGCCCAGGCTCGTGTGAGCCAGCCTTGCTGTGTGACAGGAGTCTGATGATGACACTTGGTGTGGCAGAAACTTCACTGCAGAATGATTTGAGATTATTTGGCCCCTCACAGTGAAAGCATGGTTTGGTTTTCATTCCAATTATTAGCAAAAATCCTGCTGTTTGACATAGTTGTGTTCAAGGAGGATTTTCTCTAGGCTGGACGAATTGCATATCTTCTGAGTGCACTAATTCAAGCCTTTCTATGTGAGAGAGGGACGTTCTTTGCCCTTAATATGAGTTTGACTTTTTTTTTTTCCCCCCTCACTCCAGATAATTCCTGTGGACAAACTAGTGAAAGGAAAATTTCAGGACAACTTTGAATTTGTTCAGTGGTTCAAAAAGTTTTTTGATGCAAACTATGATGGGAAGGAGTATGATCCAGTTTCTGCTCGACAAGGCCAAGAGACAGTAGCACCAAACCTTGTTGCTCCAGTTCTGAACAAACCCAAGAAATCTCTCAGTGCTGGCAGTGCAGGTAGGGAACGTAGTTAAAAGATTACCTAGATCACCAAAAACCTCTGGGGAAGGTTAAAACTGGGTTGCTGTTTCAAATGGGTACGTGGAACGATGGTGTTTTGCATCTTGTTTCAGAGATATGGTAGGCTTCAAACACTGAGCTGTCCTGTGGTACCCAGTTACCTGGGAGCTACAGAAAGAGCAGCTTACTGTAAAAGGAACAATGGCAAGGACTGGTGCCAACACATGGAGTCAGGAAGGAGGGAACATACCTTCAAACTCCTGTGTTGGTTCCTAAGCATGTTTGGAGGGGGGAAAGTACCTGTATAGGAGCACGAAAGATGTTTGGAGGGGAACTAACGCTGAATTAATCTTGCAGCCCCACAGAGGCCCATTGTCGCACAGAGGACTGCAGCAACTCCTAAAGCTGGTGCTGGGATGGTCAAAAAGGCTGTAGGAGATGATGAGTCAGCAGGACTGATCGAGCAGGTGTGGTGAGCAGAGCAGCCTGTGGGCTGACCTGTGCTTACAGATCCACGTGCAGGTTTATCTTTCAGTCGTATGAAGTGACAGGGTCAGACAGATGGAAGAAAATGATCCGAATCCAATAAGCTCGTGTAAAATAACTTAATGGGAAGCCTCCATTATATAATGGCCTTGCTCTTCTGATAGGAGAGAGAGACTCTGTCTGCAGTACAGGAGTGCCCAGACATTTGAACCCGGTGGGTGCCATATCACACATAGCATTGTTTTGAGGGGTTTCACAGCTGTGTTGCAGCTATCACAGCATTCCAGCCGAGCTATGAGCAGCTGCTCCTTCCCTGAAATGCTGAGTGGGACACAGCTATAGCTGCCATCAGACTGAGAGCTGTCTTGAAAGAACGTGTGAGGAAAGAGAACTGCAGGTAGTGCTTTACCTGCTTCTTGTCAGAAGCCTTTAGGATTTCCAAGGGGCGTTGCACTGGAACTGTGTGTTTGTTGTGGCAGGAAAGTTACTGTGTGAGAGTTTGCAATAGTTACAAATATTATAAATAATATGCCATTAAATGTTATTATATAAAACATAGTGTTGTTTCCCCTCCTCTCACAGTCCCCCTTCCCCCCCATCCTTGTTACTTTTGAACTGCTTTGCATATTAACACCTTTCTGAGAAGCCTGGGGACCTGCCTTTTGAATGAATAGCTACTGCTGCACTCTCTCTTTGCTGAATAAACTGTTATCGATGCCCTTTGGCAGATCAATGTGTTGAAAATTGCTGTTGAAGATCTGGAGAAGGAGAGAGACTTCTACTTTGGCAAATTGAGGAACATTGAATTGATCTGCCAGGAGAATGAAGGGGAGAATGATCCCGTGTTGCAGAGGATCGTGGAAATTCTTTATGCCACAGATGTAAGTAATCTGGTATAAATGGTTATTGCATAGTTTCTCCCTCCCTTTGTAATTGGAAGCTGCTTTGCTTTCCAGGGCTCCCTCTGCTTCTACTTTGTTTTGTTAGGTTTTTTTTTTCCTCTTGAGGTTTATGGCCTAGCTTCCTGTAATAAAGGAACAGGTTAACAATTACAGTCAAACAGCAAACAGGGTTAGCCTCTGGTGAAGAGTGAGTAACAAATAGAGCAAAGATGAGGAAAATAACTTATGGTAATACATCTTGACTGTGTAAACAGTGACTTAAGGGTATCTATCCTAAATAAAAGATGTAGGGGGGCGAAGGCATGGTGTGTAAGAGTATAACCAGGAACTGGTTTGACATCAGATTTTCATGAAAGGACTTGTTTTATTCCCCTTCAGGAAGGCTTTGTGATACCTGACGAAGGAGCACCGCAGGAGGAACAAGAAGAGTATTAACAGACTACATACTGTACCAGCAGAGCAGCAACATCAGAATTCTTTGCCCCAGATATGTGCTTAACTGTAAAATACTCCACTTTATTCTTAGAGGACTCACTGGTTTCTTTTCATACGCAAAAAAAAAAAAAGTACCTCTTCTTAAAGTGCACTTTGCAGAAGTTTCACTTTTTACAGTGGGTTTGAGTTTGGAGCTCTTCCTCACTTTGTAGCAGAGCAGTGTTCACATCTAGGTGGTCTGTTTAGGGAGCAAGAGGCTGACTCTTTGGAACTTGTTGCAGAGCGGTTTGCTGGTAAAACACTGTTGGAAGACTCTTCTTGTGTCTGAGATGGTGTGTGGTGGAGAAATTAAAGACTCTGGCTCACAGAAAGATTGAGTTCACGTGAAATTGCAGCACAGAAATGATAACAAAAAATGCCTTAAGAGTATTTAAAATATGCTTCCAGATGCCAAATTGGAGCAATGTGACAGGAGATTTTATGTGCTTGGTGTTGGGGGCAAACGCTTGTTTAACTCCATTCACTGCTGTCTGAGAGGCCTCGCGTGGCAATCCCGCTGTGTCAGCGACTGCTCAAAAGGGGCTGTGACAACAAACCTCCATTCCTATGTAAAGCTGCTCGCAAAGTGATTAGTTCTCGATGAAATAGGCCTTAACGTCGC
This sequence comes from Urocolius indicus, assembly GCA_013401255.1. Taxonomy (NCBI): domain Eukaryota; kingdom Metazoa; phylum Chordata; class Aves; order Coliiformes; family Coliidae; genus Urocolius; species Urocolius indicus. The sequence continues at coordinate 7,141 of WBNH01008526.1, forward strand.
CTGCCACAAGATTAGAGGGAGTATGAACAGCTGAGACACATAAATTACCTTTAGAGTGCTAAAGCCTTTTTCTGTGGCGTTGTGGTTTAATGACTTTGCCAAACGTACTGTGTTTTCTGTGAGACAACCGAAACAAACCCCAAAACAACAGAAAAAGCAAAGGGCATCCATTCTTCCTGCTGAGAATGTTCTTCAGAAGTCATTTCCCTTCCTGGCTCTTGTTTCTGTTTGTCCTGTTTCTTCTCTGCTTTTGTTGCTATGCTTTTTTTTGATCTCTCACTTGTTCTTTTCTCTTTCCCGTCCCAAGGAATGCTGATCAGGTCCGAGGGCTGTGACAGGACTTGGGCTGTGCAGCTATCTTAGCATGAGAGTGAATGGAACACAAGAGGAGGATGGTTTCCTTGTCTTGCTTTTTCTCCCCGCTTCCTTTCAAACCAGGGCACATCTAATAATAACCCTTGTCAGTCCAGTAGCCTCCTGGGGTAAGAACTAAAAGCTGCTGGCTAACAGAGCTCATGTTATTGCAGAAAATACAGTACTGAGACTAACTTAAATATTAATATTTAAATGACTTTCCTTACCTGTCTTTTTGCTATCAAACCCCTCATTACCGTTGTGTTTGGCAAGATCCTGCAAGACTTCTGATCCTCCCCCCCCACCCCTTCACTACTGAGATTGATCAGTCCTGTTGTGCTTGTATTCATTTGTTTCTGGTGGTAGCTTGTCCCGAAACGTGTGTAGGAGAGCCTTTTACAGTAACTGTTGTGTAGTGCATGAATCTTTGTGAAAGTCAAGAGAAAAACCCAAATCCAGTGAATGCCAAAAATGCAAGTACCCAGCCATGGTTTCAAGTTGCAGTGGTGCTATTTCTCTTGTGGCCTTTTAAGACTTTTCGTTGCCCTACAGCTCCATTTTACTGAGAAAACCGGATCTGACTTGGATTTTTCTTGACAGGGTTTTTCTATATTAAGCAGTTTCTAAATAAAGTTCTGTATTTCAAGAGTGTCCTGTCTGCTGGAGTCTCTCGTGCTTCCAGGTGCAATCAGGCCGAGCTGAAGTTGCTGGTAGCTTTCACGATGGAGCTTGCAGGAGCTGCAATCTCAGCTTTCATTCTCCAGTCCTAGTTCCCAGGCGTTGAGTGGCAGTCATGTTGAAGCTTCCTTTGGAGCGTGCTGGGGGGAAAAGCCATTGCTCCAGTTCTTTCTTGCTGTTGTCTTTTTTTTTTTTCCCCCTCCTCCCACAAGTGGATGAAGTGCAATCATGGTCTTGGCTTCTTCCTGAGGGGGTGAGAATGTGACAGGAATGCTGTCACATGGCTTTGTGTGTAAAGCGTTTGAAAGCTGCTAAACCATGGAAGATGAGTTATAAACCAGTCAGACATCAGTTGCATCTCTTGCCAGTCTGAGCAGATTGACTGTACACTCAGCTGATTGGGTTCATTTGAAGGGTGTTTCACAGATGAGCTTCAGCTCTTCAGAGGAGTGCATGTGTAATATATTTAACCTTGAAATGGGATGTGCAGGGCTTCTGCCTCATGCTGGGGACCCCTCTCCCTGCCCCCAGGGTGCCCTGGGGATGCCTTACTCTACAGAACAGGCACTGCTGGCATTGCCTGTTGCTGTTGGACCACAGAAGTGCAGAGGTAGAGCAGGGGTTTTGATGCACATAAAATCTCCTGTACCATTACTCGCTTGCTTGGAGGTTGGAAGCATATTTTGTAATCGCCTCTATTCCACTATTCCAGCAACTCAAAGTGAAAGATGGCAGTGGCATGTGGCTGAATGTGAAGAGGACTTCTTGAGTGTCTGCTCCTTGCAGTCCACTTGTACTCTGGGATCTGGTTGCTTCGAGTCTCTTTTTATAGCAGGATGGCCTGTGTGGAGCTGTGAAGCACCCAGACCATTGGATGGGCTGCCTTAGGTGGGTTTGATCTCTGTTGGCAAAGCAGGCAGGTGCCCTTTGATGCTCAGAGAAGGGGGAGTCAGAGGTGCTGCTGGTGCTCCTTTGTGAGGCTGGCAGGTGTGGGGGGGCCTATTGGACGTGTGTTACAAAACTAAATGGGAACTGCAGTTGTGTGAGTCAAATGCTGCTGACATTTCCAGTTGTCTGCATCCCTTCTCGCTACCAAAATGAGTTAGAACAGGGACAAACCCTTGTAGTCAACTCAGGACTACCTTACAGACACCTCTGCATCATCTGATTTTTTTTTAATGTCCTGTTTTTTGGGAAGAAAATAACAGCCCAACTCAAACCCACAGACTTAACATAGCTACTCTGTTACACTGGTACAGTATATGCTGTTCATGAAATGCTCACCTGCCAGAACAATTCTGATGGCATCCAACCTTTCTTTAGTACCTTAGCTCTGTCAGATGTTTGCAAAAGGAGCAGAATGGCAGAAGCAGCAGCTCACCTCTCCTTCCTGCACCAACATGTCCTTACTTGCAGGTGGACTTGTGGATGGTTGGGTTTTTTTTAACTTTTATTGTTCCATTTTTTTTAAAGAATTCCTGGTTTGCAATGACAATTCTTACTGTACCTGTTAAAAGCCTTCAAATAAAGGCCCAAAACTTGCTGTTGTATCCTGTCACTGTTTAATGCGGCTGCTTGAGGGTCGTCCCCATCTGTCTGGTAGCGAGTCTGTCCACAGGAACGTGTGTGTCCTTCAGGAGTGGGAGTCTTTCCTCCTCAGAACATCCAAGGGTAAGGCTGGAATCTACTTGCAAGAGAAAGATACATTTTGCTTCATGAGGAAGGTGCTGTGGGCTGGAGGCTGGGCTGGTGCTTTGCAGAGCCTGCTTCTCCGTTTCTGTAGTGGTGCAAGGGAGCTGGGCCCAAGGTGTGAGCTGCTGCTGCAGGGCTGCCAACAGCCCTGTGGGGAGTGGCAGGGAAGGAGGAACGAGTGCCAGGGCACTTGTGCTTTGTTAGCAGGACAGCTTAAGGAACTTAACTGAGCTTTTAATGCGGAGGAAGCCATTGCAGAAAATTCCCAGAAGGCAATCCCAGCTTCAGAGAGGCAAAGGCCATCTCCGCAGCAGTTCTGTCAACACAGCTGGCTTTTTGAACTGTGACCTTTAAATAACGTATTTGTCACATGGGTGTGATTATATGTATCAACACTTATCAGACAACACAGGAGATTCCAATAACGTGCCTGTAAACATACAACAGTACTTAAATATATGCACATACACGAGAGGTGTGGGTATGTATGAAAACACCTTTGGCTGTCCTGCCACAACTGTGGGCAAAGTAAACGTTGTCATTCCTGTTATTGAGTCTGAGAGGCATTTTTTCAGACATTTTCCTCTGGAAAATAGTTCTGTGAAATGGTTGTCTGTCAATCTCACCGTGCTCTGGCTCTGATTTTTGTCCCCAGGGGATGCATGAGCATGAATGGACATTCAAGAGATATTAAATCTCACAGGAGAGCACGGGTAGAAGTCTCAGTGTGTTCAGAGATCTGCAGAGTGATGTTTATGCAGGGATGAGCAGATGAGGTTCAAATGAGGGGACAGGGGAGGTGGGTCCATTTCCAAAACCTAACTACAAAATGTTATTTAATCTTGGCTTTTCAGAAGAGCTTTCTGAGGGGTGAGGAGGGAAACAGACAGAGAGGTTTGTGGCAGTGACTGTGAAGCTCCACAGCAGCTCCCTGTAAAAGCAGAGAGGGGCAAAGAGGAGGAGCAGTTACCCCTGGGAGCTGCTTCCCTGTGACCAGTGAGTGCACAGAGAGGGGAGGAACAGACAAAATGTGTTGCTACAAAGCTGAGCAGCACCAAGTCACAACTGTCTGACACTGTGCCGAAAGGTGGGATGCAAAGAACTCTTGATGGCAGCTGGTTCCCTTCTTTTCTTCAGATCAGGCTGCTCTTTCTGAACCTCTCCAGAAATCCCAGTCTCGGGGCAGAGCCTTATTAAATACTTGGATGGATATGAAGATTCCCTCATATGTACTAAAGGAATGAGAGGTTTTCCTCCTTACTGCTGTGCTGCTAAGGTTAGTTCAAGTCACACGAGCCTGGGAGGTTGAGTGTGTGGGGTGATTAGCATGTGTAGGGCTTGGTAGTGCCATGGCTGCCCTGATAGTATTATCTGAGCTGGCTAATGTTAAACTAGCCTGGGTGTGAGCTGCTCCCTGGGCATTGTCACAGGGAGCCTCTTCCTAAGGGTACTTCCATTCACTAGCAACTGCAGAATAGACACAGGTCACTCTTGTTTAGTGATCCCTTTGTCTTCCCAAATGGCACAGGGGGAATGAGCAGCCACGGTGCAGGTGAATACAAAGCAAGAAAAGCAAAGTCTGTGTTCTCCAGTGCTGTTAAAGCTTGATTTGGATGGGCTCAGTGAAGCAGCTGCAGATAGCCACTCGCTGTTTGGATGAATCTTTTGGTCACTGCTTTGGGTGGTTCCTGTTGCTTTGTTTTCTTACAGGTTGAATTGTAAGATCACATAAGTATATGGCAATGAGGAGATGGTGTAAGCCCTGTCAGCCAAATCGACAGTAAGGGGAAACGCTCTTGGGGTCCTTGGAGTTGGCCAGAACAGGTTTCTTCTGTACTGGAAGTTTTCTCCAGTGCTCTTTGAGGCTGAGTCTCAGTTTGCAGAGCTTGTTTGAATGGGTTCTGCATGGCAACGAAAGGAATGACAGGTAATGCTGCCAATAAAGATCTCGAGGCCACGTTGTAAGGACTGACATTGCCTGTGATACCCCATAGCCTGGGCAATGGCACCGGCCTCTGAAGGGTTGAGGGCTCAGGAGGAGCAGTTGCAAAAGGAACCTCCTGATTTGTTTTTCTTTAAACCACCCTCCCATCACTTGTTACTGGTGCAGGGCTGGCTTTGTGTGCACAGCCATCCTCTACAGGTCTTGCTCCATCAATGCCGTGGAATCTCAGATCATTCTACTCTCCCTTTGGTGCTGTGCAAAGGAACCCACTGTCTGGCAAGAAGTGTTCATGGACTATGTGCTGCCCAATTCGGGAGCAAGGATTCCACACTGAAAGCAAATCACACCTGCTGTCCCAAGTGCCCAAGGAAGTAATCTGACTGCTGTGGTAAGGTATATCTGAGGCACAATCCTGTGTTAAGAGCTGCTTGTGTTTGTCTTCCCCTTAAACGGTTCTCCTGTGCTGCCATGAAAAATACCCTCTCCTGAAGCATTTATTCTTTCATCAAACAGAAAACTTGAGCACCCTCCCTGATGAAATTGGCTTAATAACCAGTCCCTCATTGAAGGGAAGAACAATGTCTCCTATAAAGTAATAGATTTGGTGACAAATAACCTCTTCAAGTGGGTTCTCTTTTGGGTTTAATCAGTCTGGTTGGGCTGTTGTATATAAACCCATGAATTTAGTAGATTGAACCTGTTACAAAGGCAAAGCAGCATATAAGATATGACAGCTCTTCTCCTTCACGGGCTTCAGGTTTACAAAGGTAAAATGGCCTATTTAGGGAGATTCAAAGAGCTGAGGTTAATCCAGCCTGGAGAGGAGGCTACACTGAGGCTGGAGGAAGAGACTGAAGCCTTTGCCTGCATAAGAGGCTGTTGCCAGAAGAAATGTCCGGCCATGTCCATGGTGAAACAAACTCATGGAGTTAAAATCCATCTTAGACAAATAATCCCAAAGGCAGGGCAGCAGCAGAGCCTTTTCTGGTCAGGCACTGCAGCATCCTGGTGCTGTGGCTGTGTCTCACATGGGCAGCCAGTCTTGGGGGTGAAATTGCTCTGTGGTATTTGTACAGCTCATAAGCAACTGGCATAATGGAAATACTAATAAGAGTGGATCAGTGGCTCTCTCACTTCTTTCCTTGCTTGTACCTTCCTATGTGAAAAGGAGAATGGAGCTTTGCTGCTGTTCCTCCTGGGATACCAGGAGCTGGTGGCTGTGAGCAGCTCTGCTGCTGCCCTGCCCTGGGGCCAGCTCTCCAGGGAGCTCTGGCTGCAGTGTGATCCTTCTCCAGTGCTTGGCCATCCACAGCCCTCACGTTGCCCCACACTGATAATGCATCTTCAGGTGACCTTTGCTTAGGGATCGTGGGAGGAATCCCTCTTGGGGGGTGCTACTGCTCCCATTGCAGTTAAACTGCTCTCGTGGCCTTTATTTGGTGTGGATGATGCACACTTAGCCATGTTATGCACAGAACTGCTCTGTCTCCTCTGTTCTTCCTTGGATTGTGTTTGTCTTCTTCATCTTCTGTGGCCAGTCACCTCCAGTCCCTTCTGTTTTCTGCTTTCCCTCAGACTTATATTTCACCATCTGTGTTCCACTGGACTCTTTGTTTTCCTGAAGAAGCAGAAGTAGTGGACTAGACTAAAAGGATCTTCTTGTCTCACCTCTTCCCTGAAAGAAGAGCATTAAAATACATGGAGGCTCAAACCCCACAGTGTCGTTAGGTAGAATCTTTCCTCTTTTGCAGGCCCTCCTTGGGAACCAGTGCCACCAGATAAAGTTCATTCCTCAGCTCAAGCCTGTTGCCTCCTGCTCAGCCACTGATAAGATCCACGGTGCTTACTTCACTGCCATTCAAATAGCACAGGCAACCTCTGGTAAGACAGGTCTCTGCCTCTGCTCTGTAATTTAGCCATTGCACAATGGCATCAGACAATGCTGCTGGTATTTTAACATTCTCTTCTTTCCAAGTGTATCATCCTGGTAACAGGTTTCCAGGTGCTGGGAACCATGAGTTGGAAAGAACACGTGAAGGGCCTCCCAGGGCCCCCCCTTCTTTGCAATTTATGACTATTATTAGTCTTTTAAACCTGTCAATAACTGAAGCTTTTGACAGTTGTTTCAGACTGTGTGAAGACATTGCTGCAGGGCTGGAGGATGATTATGATAGGATCAGTTCGTGTAGGAAGTGATGCCCTTTGGAGGCATCCCCTTGGCTTGGAAGGGGATCCAAAGGCCAAGCTGAGTGAAGGTGGTTGGCTCAGAACTTCACAGCCCAGGGAAGACTTGTGCTCTTCTGCCAGCAGAGAAGTATTGGACGTGTAGCACTGGCCCTCAAGCTGCTGGAGGTGGTGTGAGGCTACAGGTTGTGGCAGAGGCTCAGGCTGAGCTGCTGCTGCCTGGAGGCTCGTGCTGAGCCCGGGTGCTGCCTCGAGCCTGGGCTGGGGAGTGCAGGGGTCTGCAGGGCAAGGGGGTGAGCTAGTGGAGGAAGCTGGATGTCAGCCTGGTCAATGAGTTCCCTCAGCTTTCTAGTTCAGTTCAGTCCTAGTTCTCTGCCTTTTCTTGCAAATATTACTCAACTTTCCCACCGTTTGAATTCCCCTTTTCATTTTCTTCCCATCTCCTCCTTCATTTTATTCACACTCCCTGTCTCTTCCTTCTATGCATCTCGTTCCTCTTGCATCTCTGTTTCTCACTTTTCCCCTTCTGTGGCTCAGCATCCTCCCATCCCCCTTCCCTGCTTTCGTAATGCATTTATTCTGGCAGCAATCCACCATCTCCTGAACACGAATGGGGTACAGCAGAAGGCCCCAGTTGCTGTTTGGCGTGCTGGCAACTGCCCAAACCTGTTCAGAATCTGCTCTGCTATAAAGTTGGGAGACATTTGACAGCTTTTTCTATCTACAGCTGTATTGTTTGTGCTGTTTGCTCCCTGTTTTCCCTACCTGGGCCACGCTGTGCTCCTCAGCAACGTTGCCTGGAAATTGTGGGTCTCTGCCACTGCAGTTTTGCCTGTCCAAACAATCTGCCACAACAAAAGATGTGACTGTTAAATTACTGCTTCCAAGAGGCTAAAATCCCACTTGCTGGCACCTGCACTCCCAAACCTCTCTGGTTGTGCAGCTGGTGGGTAGGATAACGTTGAGCCTCTGTGGGCTGTCGTCACTTACCAGCCCCATACATTTTGTCTTCTCTTACCTAAAAATGTTGTTCATGTCTTCTTCTGCTCCTGGATAGCTGGACCTTGTGGAAATGGTGCTTTGGAGGCTGTTCTGCACGTGGGCTTGGTGCCTTTCTCCCCGTGACAGCTGTTTGAGCCAAACGTGTGGGTTTTAAACTCCTGGGGGGGGGTCTAACAGTCTGACACCCCTAACACCGGCTGGTTTAAGGTGCTGAATGGTTTTTCTGCTTGTGGCTGTAGCAGAGGAGCATCACCACCAGATGGTACTGTGGGGCTGCCGTTGGTGCTCCGAACAGCCAGGGCTGGTTTTTGCCTGTGGTTTTTCAGGGAAGGATTTAGATTTAGGTGGGATTAACCTGGGTCATCTCTGCGGAATGTTTTTGTTTGGCTGTTTGCACATGAGCTCTCCACATGAAGGGATTTCAGCCTGTGAGTGGGTTGCAGATGCTTGACTGCTCCCTAGATATCCAGAATCTGGCATTCAGAGGATGCTGTTGGTTGTTTAAATGGTTTCTTTGGGGGCACATTGCTGCTCTTAATCCACACACCTGCATCCTTTCAAACCATGCTCGGTGTATGGCTCAGTTTTTAGCAACTGAGCAAACGTGGGATGGTGCTGCAGGGCCAGAACTGCTCCTCAGAGCCAACCCTCGTGTGTGCTTCCCAGCAAGGGGATGGAGGAGGCTGGTCCAAGAGAGGTTCCTTTTCGAAATGCCTTTCCCATTGCAAAGCAGTTTTCTCTAGTGCAGGGAGATGCCACTTTCGCAGCATCTTGGTAGATGATTTGTGTGTGAGTGTCTTGTTTTGGCCCCTTTATAAAGCTGACATTTGATCTTGGTTTGTAAGCAGTTGGCCCTGTGCTTCCTCCTTCCCCTGTGCTCAGTCTTTCCTCCCTTTCCTCTTTTTGCCAGCCTTCAAGTTTGTGGCAGCAACTCTGTTCCTTCCATTAGGTCTGGAAAGTGCCTGTTGGGTGTCTGAGCCTCCTGCTCAGGGGATGCTCAGGGCCTGTAAACCAGAGACACCAACCCATCCCCAAAGCAAAGCAGGAGCCTCCCTGGCCCTTGCTTCTGACAGGAGCCCAACTGCCTGGCTTGGCTGTTGCTTTTCCCTGCCAGCAGCCGCTGCGTGTGGCTGCCCCAGGAGGCTGCCAGCCCTCTGCAAGCACCATCACTTACCCTGTCAGCCTGATATTTTTCTATTAGGACTCTCTGATTTTAGGCTGTAAATCACTGACTGTGTTACTTGCCAGAGCCCCGTCCTGGCTCTTGTGCTCTCCGGGGGATTGTGTGAAGAGTGGCTGCACATGCCTCCTGCTTCCTTGTTGTTCCCGTTTCAGGAGGAGCTCATGCTGGATCCCTCTCTGGAGCTGCTCTTTTCACACCTTGTCCCTCTGCTTCCTTTTCTGCATGGACTGTGATATTGTGCACCTTTGTCAGTCCATCTCTCTACAGCCTTTAACAGCTTCCGAAACAGATTTTCTTTCCCTCTCTCACTGCTTGCAAGGAGCAAAGGGACCAGCTGTGTGCTGGGTTTCCCTGGTGTTCTTTTGGAGAACAGAGTTAAGAATGTGCACAGCACTTGCATGGAGCATTAGCTTTGCATGAAATGAAGGCCAGCACTAACCCCTGCTCTTCTGCAAGAACTTTTTACCTGGCTGTGGATCTAATCAGTCCAACCTCCCTGTCTGAACATGGCAGCATCTGTCTTAATCTGTTTAGGTCAGGAATTTCTGTGTGTGACCACTACAGAGGCTCAAAGTTTGAGTACTTTCATAAACACCTCTCCTTTATTCCTTTCTTTTCCTTGTCTTCTCATTAGCTGATCTTTCCTAGTTAATATTCTCTGATTTTTCTCTGTCTTCCCCTTTTGTGCCCTCTTTCCTCATGCTGGAGTTCCCCTCCCTCACAGAGGCTCTGTCAGGCTGTACCCAGCCTTTGCTGAGAAGCTGCTACGTGTTTCAAACGACCTGCTGTCATTGTCATGCATAGCTGTAGGTTTCCTGTGCTCACAGGGCATCAGTGATTGCTTCAGAGAAAGGCATCCTCTGTTTTGATCGTTCCCCAGAGATGAATTTATTGGCAAGATGCCACGAAAGTGCCTTTTTTTTTCCCCCCTCCACTCTGCAGCTGAAATCACACATGCTGATAATGGCCATTATTTCTGACACTCACTGTTTTATCAGCAATATTGAGATTTGTGTCTTAATCAGCCAGCTGATGCTGGTCAGCACTGATGGCAGCACTGTGCCATCAGCAGGGCAGAACTGTGATAGGCTGGGTTGAGATTCCTGCAAAGGCTGCTGTGTAAAGCCCATATTCAGTCAGGGTTCTCTCATAACCTTGTAAACAATTAAGTAGCCTTCGTGCAATTAGTGTTTTTCTGCCCCCAGGCTGCCCATCTCTTTGTCCTCACAACCTTTGTTGCAGATTAGTGCAATTTTACTGTGGTGCACTCGATGGATCGTTTTTGTCTGCAGACCACTCCTGGCAGGGATGTGTCACTGAACCTTTGTCCTGTGCCTGATGCCTGTCACAGCACTGTGAGCAGCTTCTTCACGTGGCCCCCACTGAAAGAGGGGCATGGGGGAGGGCAGAGAACCTGCAAGGAGAGAATGATTTCAACAGGCTTTGCTTGACACAGTGTTTGGTGTGTGCTGGGCTCTAAGGGCAGTCTCACAGCACTGCAGGTGTCCTTAAGGCATCCTTTCCTTTCTCCTTTCATATTGTTACAGAGCCTCCAATTCCAACAAGTCCTATTTGGGGTTTTCCTAATCCAGTTATCTCCCTGTGTTTGTCTGATAGTTATCATGTCCTTGTCTCCATCAAGAGCTGGCAATGAGTTTGTTCTTCATTCTTCTTTGTGAATTTGTGTAATGAAGTTGTGAGTTGTAGAGGGCTGGTGCATAACTGATGAGGTCTTGATGATCTCTCTCCTCTCGTGGAGAGCTCGTGAGCCCATGCACTCAGTCAGGGACGCAAAGGCATCCCGTTGTAACACTGGATGGAACTGTGCAAGAGGCACAACCTTCAGTGCTGGAAAGGGGAGCTGATCTCCTGACACAACTAGATCTGTAGGGAAATCATCCTGCTGCTAACAGCAAAGGCAGATCTGAGGCCTGAGGGGTCCACGGGTAGCTGCTCCCTCCCTCTCTGGACTGGGACACTACCACAGATGCTTTGTTTGGTTTGTGTACAGTCCTGTCTTCAGCCTTCCCTGGGCTGGGACCGTGGTGAATATCTGTAGAGATGTTATGGTTTGGGAACTAGAAAACTAGTTGAAGAGTGATGGAGAGTTATCCAAACAAAAGCAACAGGCACATTAACAGGACTCCAGCAGTAACAAGCAGTGGAATTAAATGGACCGTGTTTCTAGAAAATATCTTGGCTTCTAGCAGACTGAAACTTGAGCTCAATCTGCTCCCTTGCACATAACGTAAACAGCTTGATGTGGAACAAATCTTCTGTCACATCAATGGAACAAATTTAGGTCAGAACTCTGCACGTGACTCAGTGCTCTGGCACGCTGGTGCTCAGCATCTCTCCCAGACAGCACTGTGGGCACCCCAGTGGGATTCTGGGTGCTGTACAAATGCTTCAAGTACCTGGCCTCAAGCTTCCCAAAGCAGCTGGTTTTGAGGAAGGTATGGGGAGGTTTTCATCTCCTTGGTGTCGTGATGAATGTTGTTTGGGTGTGGAGCTTATCCCCTGCTGAGCTCTGTCCCCTTCTCAGCATTGCTGGTAGTGGAAGGTGCCACAGCTCCTCCGCCAGTGTCCCCCTAAACAAGCAATTCCACTTTCCCAGGTGCTTTTAGCAGTGGAATCTGTTTTGTTCTTATTGCTCTTGGAGTTAAGTACTAGTAGTAAATGCAGCATGATGGAAGGAAGATAGAAAACAGTGATAGAGGCTTTCAAGATGAAACATGGCTCATGGTCAGACATTGACTGAGAATCAAGAGAAACCCATGAGAAGTATGCAAGAGAAACAAGCTTCAGTGCAAGCTACACGTGTGGCTGATGAGAGGGAAACATGCTGAGAGGTCTCATACAGCCAGGCTTCAACAAAGGCTGAAGAGACTTTGTTTCCTGTTTTTCCTTTTGCAGAGACTTGGCAGAAACAGCCCAAGAGAGAAGAGACTGGTCAAGCAACAGGACACCAGCAAGGGTGGTTCTGTGCCTTAGGTAAAGAGCTGGAGCAAAGTTTGGCTTGATGCAAACTGTGCTCAGTGTGTAAGAACTCTGTCTGCTTCTCTGTGAATCCTGCTCCCAGGCAACAGATCCTTTCAGAAATGAGGAAGCATCACCTCTTGGCGTTCTCTCTCCTCTCTCTGCCTTGTCTCCTTGGTCAGCAGCGTAGCTTTCTAATTCTGGCTGGTTTATATCTCAGTAAAGTTGCTGCAGAATGTGTCTTTACAAGACATTCTCTTATGCTTCATCTTGAAAAGAAATAATGGCCCTTAAAAAGTGCTTTCACAGACTTCAAACGTGTCGCGTGTCCTTCAGCTAAAAGCAGCACTGTAATGGTCTGTGGGTGTGATGTGAAGTGCAGCAGCTCTGGGCATGTGACGTTCCTGACATCTGCAGAAAACCCAACTGGCAGAAGGTGAAAATGTCAAGATATGTGTTGGTTCTTTCAAGAACCAGAGAGCTGCAGCTAAAACGTATGTTTTAGCAAAAACAAAACGAAGGGAAAACTGGCAGAAAGATCCAAGGGATGAAGCAGCAGCTGTACAAAAGGTTGGAGGTGCTGGTGCTGCTCTGCAGCTTACCCACTGGTCTCAAAGCCAGGAGAGCAGGGAGTCACTGTCCTTCCTTCCACGTGAGAAACATCCTGACACAACTGTCCTGAGCCCCAGTTCTGAGGGTGGCTGCAGTTACCCTTCATCAGTAGACAGGGAAGGAGGGATGCAGGGCCAATGCTGAGCAAAGCACAGCAAAAGTGAGCACAGCTGACCAGACCTTGTTTATGGATGCTAATGACTGGCTGCTCTTGCCTGCCTGGGCATTGAGGTGAATTAGGGTGTGGAATTTAGGGTATCTTACCTGATGGGATGCAGAGAGAGGCTCCAGCAGCATCCTGACTCTGCTCAGCTGACCCATGCAGTGTCTGAGGCTCATAGATGTTGGTCTGATGTTTGCTGTGAGCTGCTGAAGCCTGTAAGGTGCTGGTGCTGCTGTTGTACGCAGCTCTAAAGGGAGGACAGCATCCTTTTTCATTTCTTCTTCTGCCTGAGAGCTTTCCTGCAGGTTCTTGAAGTCACAGTGGCAATTCCTGCAGAAATAATTCAGCTAGTGGAAAGATGTAAAGGTTGAACCGAGAAGAACTTTCGTAAATTGTTGAGCTTGTCCTTGGTGAGAATCTCCATGAATTCATTTTATTTCATCTGCTCAGCACATTGTGAATGGTTGGATTTCCTCCCTGATCCCTTCAGAGCCTCTGAGCTCTCAGAGGGTCATTTGAAGAACTTGCCTCCCATTTTGGGTATAAAAGGTCTCAGGCTGATCATTACAGCAGCAGCAAGTGCTCTGTCAGCCTGTGGGAGCTGCTGGGGAGATAGGTGGGTGCCCCAGATGGAACACTCACCTGGTAGCATGAGCTGGCCTTTTGTGCCCTGGGACCCTGGCTCTGTGGCAGAACAATCTCATCAGGGCAGGTATTTACCTCCCAGGCTTTTATTAGCTGCTGTGGCTGGTTTTAGAATGAACATGTGACTCGTTTAAATTGTGCATATTCAAAAGGGTGGGAGGAGAACAGGTTCCTGCCAGAAGGATTTTGCTCTTAGAGACACTTTCAGCTGTTGTTCTGTTGTTGTGGGAGATCAGGGAGTAGATTTGGTTCCAGTGGAAGTGCCGTAGGTCCAGAGCTTGTGCCCTGCAGACAAGGCAAGGACTGAAATGAGGCTGGTGCAGGAGCAGTCTGAGGCTCTGAGGGGTCCCTGACAGCCCTTCCAGCTGGTTCTTACTTACATGGAGATTTTAAAAGGAAAAGAAACACATAAATATTTATCTCTGTTTGTTTTGACTTGTCTTGTCCTCACAGTGTTGGTTACTTTGCCCTCCAGCTTTTGATCTCTTTAAGTTGTTGTAAGATCTGCTGCTCTTGAGCAAACAAATTTGAGTTCAGCCACATGTTATGGACAGACACTTGAGTTTTGGAGTTAGAGGAAGTGAACATTGATTCCAGCCTGTCCAAAATACACCTGAAACACTGGGAAGATGCTGCAGTTCCCGGTGCCTCACGTTGCTGTTTGTGATGGGGAATATTTACAGCCAGTTTCCACGTTCACAGTAATTGACTGTGAGGGAATATATGCTGGAGCCACTCTTGAGTGATGGTGTGCAGGTGGGATAGGGCTCCTGGAGCTCCCCACACCAGCAGATCCTTCCCCACAGGGCACGTGAGGCACCAGCATCACCAGCCTGGAGCCACTGCAGCCTTGCCCTCTCTGGGGTGGTTTTTTGAGTGCCTGCTGTGGGTGTGCTGGCACCTTCCCAGCATCCTGCCGAAGCAGAGACCTTCCTTGAAAGACATTACTTAAAAACAGAGCTGATGAAACCCAGGCTCACTGGGAACTGGCTGAGCAGGTTGCCCAGAGCTGACAAACAGTTGCAGACGTGTCGCTGCTGCTTCTCCACGAGTGAAGTCTGTTGAGCAGGTACAGGATTGCTGGACACAGCAGGGCTGTGGGAGCAACAAAAGCACTTGGGAGCTTTGTTAGAAAAAAAAGAGTCTTTAATCAATGTCTAAAATATTTCCTTGGCAGTCCTCTGGCCTTGAGAGCCTCCTTGCAGCCCCTGTGGCACTGCAGCTGCTGAGGCTGGGTGTCTGCCACAGCTCCATCCTGTGGCCTGGGCTCTGGAGCAATGTGGCACCACAGGCTCAGGGGATGAGAGCCCCAGGAGAGACTCACTACAGTGGGGCAGAGATCCAGCCACACAGACTTATGCAGGGAAGCAGCTGGTGTGAAGTACAAATACACCATTTGTACAGGCTCATCATCCTTCCCCTGAACACTTGGCCCTTAAAACACCAACAGTTTGTTATTTTTATTGCCTGAGAGCCTGAGCAGCAGCAGCTTTGGTGAGGGGAAGGTGGGGGGAGGGTTGTGTGGTGCTGATGAGGTGTTGTGGTGGTGGGGGCTGTCAGGGGACCCTCCACAGCAGAGGCAGCTGATGGCCCTTCCACGGGGGTCCCTAATGGCCAAAGACACGTTCATGTTCATGCCCATTATTTGGTGATTATGTTTAGTGGTCTGTAGGGGACAGTTAGAAGAGCTTAAACATGTGGCAGCTTCCAGCACATCCTCACTGCAAGCACAGCAGGGACGGGACTGCAGCGAGGCAGGGAGGGGAAGGGATCCACAGGGCAGGTCTGAGCTGTCCTTTGGGTCACAGGGCAAGGAAGGGACGTCTGTCTCTGCTTCTAATGATAATTGCTGTTGCTTTTTTCTAATCCAAGCCTGAGCTTCCCTGCACATGTGTTGAGTACAAAGGCAAACACGAGCAGTGGAAGAGTCCTTTACACTGCACTGTGTACTTTCCACCTCCCACCATTGCTCTGGGATTCATTTCCAGCAGGACAGCAGTTTGCTCAGGTGTCTGGAGAAGGGTTTCCTCCATGTCTCTGTGTATCACAGTGTCACCCACTGAGAATATTTGTATTTTGAATCCTTCTTGGCAAGTGCAGCTCATCCTTTGTGCCCAGGCACTGACTGGCACAGATGCAGCTCACCACGGGGCTGTCCTGTTTGCTTCTCTGCTCCTTTTTGTTGGCTGTGGGCCATTTTCTATTTTAGACTGACTTACAGCCATGTATTTTGCCAAGAAGCTTTGACTCTATCCCTGGAGAGGAGGAAAATGCCCTTGTTTAGGTAAATACAGAGTTCCCACCGCGTTGCATGAGCTGTGCGCCCTTGGCTGTGACGCTGGGATCCGGGTGTGTGGTCTGTGCTTGGGGGCAATGCCCACTCAGTGCCAGCCCAGGCCTTGCCGTGGCATCTCAGCAATGAGCCTTCCCAACCGGCCGCTGGGTTGTGGCTTTGGCTGCCTGTGGAGTGAAGGCTGCTGTGGTCTGTTTGCAGGAGAGGAGCACAGTTCATGTGTTTGCTCACACTGCCCTCTCCAGAGGCAGCAGCCTGCAGGTGGCACTTAGAAACATTAAACTGGGTTCAAATCATCTCCTGATGATTTTATTCCTATTTCTTATTCTTTCTGTTATTTCTCTCAATTGCTTCTGTCTGATAATGGTCTGGATTGTTTCATAGCAGTTTCGCTGTGCCTGCAGCAATACTGATGCAAGAGTGGAAGCCACATTTAGCAAACAAAACATCCTGTTTGGGTTACAAAACAAGGTTCAGCTCATTTCTGATTCTGTTGCCTTAGAGCCATGAGGAAAAGGAATTTTTCTCTCTGCTTCTCCAGGTGTAGACACGGAGCACATGCCTCCTGAGCCCCCCTGCTGCAAACTTGTGCTGCTGAGATGGGGCACAGCTGTGGTTTCTCTGCCTGACTGTGGGCACGTCACCTCCCCGGGGCTGCAGCCAACAGCCAACACTGGGCCCAGGGTGACCTGTAGCATTGGTACCCTGCAACCCTCCTGAGCAGCACGTGTGATCCTGCTCTAGGGGAGGAGGAGGCTGAACAGAGGTTCAGTCCTGATAACAACATCCCTGAGTCAGCATGTGACAGTGTGAGATTCTGACACCTCCAAAAGGAAAAACAATCCAGGACTAGTAGGTTTGTTGGTTTTTTTTCCCCTTTATTTAAGCTGAAATGTCTGAGCCTGGGATGGAGTGACGTTCTCATGTGTTTCAGACACCTAAAGCACTTAGAAGCTGCTTTTCCATGGGGCACGGGGGAATGCTGCACCATAGAGATTGCAAGTGATGCTCCTTTTCAGCTTTAGCTTGCATCCCACATTGTCCTCCTGTTTTCTCTCTATTCAGTTTTTGAATGGTGTTTATGATTTGCTTTTCTCTGTGAATTGCTGTATATTGTCAGCCCTGGTAGCTAAATATAAACCTAGCTATCAATAAGAACACGTCTGCAGTGAGGGCCCGTGGCTCCAGCTCTCTGCAGGGTTTAGAAGGTTACTGGAGTAGCTGGCTGGGAGCTGAGCCTGGGTTTTAAAACAAGACTGGGTTTTTTTTTCCAACAGCAGTATCCATTATCTATCCACCAGACTTGTTTTGACACCTACTTAAGTTATTTAGGTGGTTTAATATAGTTCAGCAGCAGCTCAGAATCATGGTCTTCCATCTGATCTGATCTATTGCTTCTCCAGGTGTTCTGTCTGTAAATCTTCTTCTGTTCCTGTGCAGCTGCAACTGCATTTGAGGGAGGGAAGATCAGATGTGCTGGAGCCACCCAAAGTGCATAATTGCTCCATGGGAGATACCTCTGGAGGTAAGTGTGAGCCGAGTGTCATCTCTGAAGTTTCACAGCAGTTTTCCTGACAGCTCCCACAGAAAGGGTGTAGGAGCAGCTCCTGGAGCAGGAGGGAGCAGCCCAGCATCAGGCTGGGGGCAGGAGTGAGGGACAAACCCCTGACAGTGCCCCATGATGCCAAAACAGCTTCCACACTGGCAAGGATGGGCAAAGCCTTCCCAGCAGAAGTTCCCCTTCCTGCTACAGGGCCTGAGGTAGGGTTTCAGCAATGCATTTGTCCCACCCCCTTGTGAAGTCATCTTTTGCTTCTCAGATCAACCTTCTTCAGGGCCTCTTGGGAGCTTTGGTTCTGAAAATCAACTGTAAGTCCACAGGGATGTTTCCTTCCCTCGTTCCTCATCAGTCAAAATCCAGATTACCCAAGCCTGGTGGGGTTTGTCTGTTTTGTTTGGGTTTTGCTCCCTTTTGGAGAAGCTCAAGTGTCTGTTGTTTGCTGGAGCAATTGCATATTGTACATGTGTTTAATTCTTAACAGGCAAAGTGGGTACGAGGAATCCCATGTGTGCTTCTTAGAGTCAATGTGCTAAAGCAACGTGTGTGTGTGTGTGTGTGGTGTGAGGATGTGGCTGTCTGGGGGGGCTGAACAGTAAAAATCCAAAGCCCTGATGCATGGTTCTGCCACACACCTGAAGTGGGTTTGTTGATCTCCATTTGCATGCACCAAATCCATCTGTTCCTTGGCATTGCAGCAAGACTTTTGTTAAGAATGAAGTAAAGGCAGTGTGTTCACCTGCACTGAACCTCTCTGGTGCTTCTCTTTGTCCACCATCCTGATTCAAACCTCAGTGGGCAGATGGGGCAGGCCAAGGGTGTTGAGGTCTTTGTTCAGCATCTGTCAAAGGCAGAAAAATCCCAGCTCTCAGGATGCCAGGGCTGCAGCCAGCCACAGTGGATATGGGCTTTCACTGCCCTGTTGGGTCAGTGGAGCTGCAGTGATTTAGGTGCCTTTGCCTCTGCAGTGGCAGCGCTGGGTTCCTCTGCAGCCCCAGCTCAGGCTCGTGCAGCACCAGCCAGCCTCAGGAGCTTCCCTCGTGTTTGTGTGGGCCTTGAAAGGCTTCTTAAATTCTGTAAAGTTAATACAATGGAAAATGGATTTTTCCTGCCCACCTAAGCAAGCCTTTAGTGATTAATGCTGTAAAGTAAAACCAACAGCAACAAATCCAGTTTTATAACGTGCCTGTGAGAAATGTGTGTGCCTCATGAAGGAAATCTGCCCTCCTCCCAGGGCTCTTTCAGAAAATACCTCCATAAAATCCCCTTGTCTCTCTGGCTGCATTCTGATGCTAATGGCATTCATAGCTTCATAATTCCTTGTCTCTCTTCTTGCATTGGCACAAGGCTAAACTCTGTGGCAGAGGAGATGTGTTCTACTAGGGGAGAATTGTAGCAGAGGATTCACTCTTTAGCTGTGAAATTAGTTGAGCTTTTTTCCTCATCTGCTGTTCTCCTTGACGTGTGTTTGCCATACCTACTGCACAAAAAAAAAGGAAATCCTGAGGTACAGGGTGAGTTGCTGGCTGTGGTGTCTCTGACACTGAGCAGTACAGACAGAGACCATCACCAAGTGAATTCACTTAATGCTTTATTCTGCAACCTTGATTATAATGTTGGGAGAAACTTCTGCATTTGGAGTCACAGCTGAAGGATTACAGGGGATCTAACCAGAGCTGTGCTGATGCCCCTGCAAACTGGCTCCCATCAGCCTTTCCTTGGCCCTCTGTCAGCCTTTCAAGCCCAACACACGTGTGTGAAAGCTGCTGGCAAGTCTGCTGGGGCAGCACTGCAGGGCTGGGGGAGGCCACAGCTCCAGCCCTTTCCTGTGGGCAAGAAATAGCTCCAAAACCTTCCACTTTTCAAAAAGCACCTGAGATTGACTTTCTACAAACACAGAGCAGGTCCTTCCAACAGGCCAGGAGCTCAGTGATGAGGCTGCTGCCTGCAGGTCTGACTCCCGGGTGCTTGGGAGAGACCTGGCTCGGCAGGGCTGTGTGTCTGGGGGTGAGCAGAGGAGAAGGCAGTGAGTGCTCCAGCCAGGGCTCTGCAGCTGCCCAGCACCGTGGGGAAAACTCCTGCAGATAGCATCCATCCTTATCAAACCTGCAGGAGGCAGCTGTGCCCTGGGCTGTTCCCTGTGAGCGCAGAAGGAGCGATGGGCTCTGTGGGTCTGACAGCAGGAGCAGCTCTGGGGCTGCTCAGTGGGAGTCAGCACAGCCTGGCCAGGCTTCTGCCCTGCTCTCACACAGCCCTTCAGCTCCCTGCTCTGAGCTGATGAGCTCAGCCCAGCCTTCCAGGGCTTTATCCCCACTCTGCTGGGCTGAATGTAAAACCTCCAGGTTTCCTTTGAATGCGAGCTGTGGGATTGTGAGCCCCAGCAAAGCACAGTGCAGCTCAGAAGGAGGCAGCCAGCAGGGCAGGGTGTTCTTCCTGCTCAGGAACCCATCCAGAAGCTGCAGATACGGGTGATGAGACGTGAATGCTGCACTATTTACGATGCGTCTTCAGCCACCTAAATCACACTGGCAGTGTTCGAGCTTTGCTGGGGTAATTGATTCGAGTGTAAATGGAATGAATAAATCCTTTACAGCTAAAATATGCCCTCTTCTTCTCTTGATTCTTTCTTCTTGGATGGCATAGAAAAGAAGTGGCTGTAATCCCCTAAACAGATGTTTGACTGCCTTTGCAGGAGGACAGGTAGGACGAGGTTTGCACAGGTTGTTCTGAAAAAGCTTTCACTGGTCTGTTTGTTGAATTGCTCACCTGTCTGTGACTTGGCTCCTGTTCCTCTGGTCAGTCACCTGCCTGTGGGAATGTTTGTGGCAGTCTTCAGCAGCTGGTTATTTGTGTCTTTAAGTGCACATTGACTGGGGGCAAAGTATCTGTTTCTCGATAGCTCTGGAGTGAAATGTGTGTCCCGCTGGCACCAAGGGGTTCTTTGGTTTGGGTATCTGTGCAGAGGGACTCGAACTGGCATCAGGATAAGCCTTTGGGAGCGTTTTGTACATGTTTTCATCTGTTTTTTTCACCTTAAGGCTTCCCTGATGTTACATTAGAGACAGGGCTGACACACTAACAACAAACTGCTTGTGCTTTCCTCCCAACCTGGTTACGTTCCATCAGCAGTTCCTGGAGCTGCTGTGATGGCTCAGGGCAGGAATCCCAACGCTGTGTGCTTTGACACTTGCTGCCTTGTGAGGATTTTGCTCTGCCCTCATCAGCCTTTCCCTTTGCTGTGGCACTGAAAGAAGTAAAATGCCCTGAAGAGATCATCTCTGTCCATTGGGAACTGTCACCTCTCACTGCTATTGCTTTAGGCCCTTCAGAGGGAGGTGGCAATGGTGTTGTGCTGGCTTCATACCTCAGTGTGCTGGCAGTGCTGGGAGGTGCTGCCTGTAACACGTTCAAAAGCATTGCAAGGTCCATCTTTCCTTGCCACCTTCCCCTCTCTCCTTACTCCCTCTCCCCAGTCTCTGGGAGAACACCCACGTTCCCTTGGCTGCTTGCTGGGCTCAGAGGGACTGGGTTGCTTCTGCATTTGTATGACAAGAGGCTGTTTGTGCCCTGTGTTGTAGCTGCCAGCTGTTGAGCATCAGCATTTACACATTTGGTTAGACAGGTCAGTTCTTGCACGTGTGTTTTCTTTATAGGGGGGAAAAAAAAACTGCATATAAAATGGCTCATGACCAAACTCACCACTCTCCAGAAGCTGAATGTGCCTCACCCTTACCCCTGTGCTGGGCTGTTCTGAACAGGAGATTCTGTGACTGGCTCCAGAGCCCACCTTCAGCTATTTAGAAAGCATCCATTCAATAAATCCCACGAGGAGCAGCTGCTGCTCTCTGCTGAGCCAAGGCACATCAGATAAAATATTGCTTATTTATTTGGTTTGGTTAGAAATAAAGTTGCTGTAGTGGAACATCATTACAGGCTGTTCTTAATTCACCTCAGGGCTATTTCTAATAGCAGCACACAATTCTCCTGTGACAGTCTGAGTGAATGAGATGGGTGTTTTGATGTCAAGCTGAATGTAAGAAAGGTTTTAGGAATCAAAGCTTTGAAAGAAATAACTCCTGTTTGTGCTGTGATACTGGAAGAGGTCCCTGTTTTATTATTAACACTATAGCTATTGAAAGTCCTGACACTTGTTCCTTGGGGATTTGAAGCAATTCAAGCCATGAAATACTGTTTCAGCTCAGTCTTTTACAAGTCAGTGTGTGCTGGTGAAGTCGAAGTTGGCTTTGATAGCTAGTGGAGGCAGCCAGGGCTGGCAATAACTTCATATTTATTTGATTCTTCAGCCTTGTGCCAACTGGGGAACCTGCTCCTGCCCAGCTCTGGGCTCACAGCGGGGAGCTGCTGCTGTCTGTGGGGTTAAATTAAACCAGGAACAGGCATCTAATCAGGATCCTGCTTTTCTCCTTAGAAAACTCTCTCAAATGCCTTATCTCCTCCTTGTGTGGTGGCTTGGTGAAAACAGGGGAGAGAATCGTGTGCATCTGCAGCCGCCTCTGTATCACAGGCAAGACAGGCAGCTGCTGGGATGTTGTTTTCTGTCTGTTATGTCTTTAAGTGGCCAGTCACAGGGGTGAGGCAGCAGGCATTTCACATTCCCTGGGAGCTGGAGTGCTGCAGGACTGCAGGACAGTGCTGCCCTGCATCCTGCTCTGCCACAGCAGCAGGTCCTTGCCCTTGCTTGTCTTAATTATTCTCTGTAAAACAGAGGGAAGTGGCAGAAAACACAGAGTTGCTCTGTCTTCCAGAAAAGCAGCTTGTTGTTGCTGAGAGCCATCAAGCCAGCAGTGCTTCAGCAGTGCTCTGTGCTGAATTGCACCGGGGCTGACAAAGCAGATGCTCTTTGTTGCAGCCAAGGTGCAGGCGCTGCCCTCACTGCTGCCGCTGCTGCTGTGATTCAGTGACCCTGAGGTGCGGGTTCTGAAGGGCAGAGGGTCACAGGCACAGGGGGGAACGTGTGGAATGTGATAAGATGCTCGTGGTGGTGGGGAAGAGATGAAATGATTTACAAGCTGGCAGTTTTATCAGAGCCTTGAGTCTGAAGAGCCCCGGCCGCATTTCCTGCGCAGGGTGTTGCCGATGCCTGCGCTCGTGTCAAACACGGCCCCCCCTCCCCACAGCACACATAGCCCCTGCTCAGCAAGAACTGCTGCTGGGCAGGAAAATAGCAAAGCCCAGGCAGCAGAGTTCTCTTGCTAACTGCAAGAGATGACCTTGATTCTCTGTGTGAGGGCTGCCAAGTGTCATAACACAACGGGAAGAAATATTCGGAGCCGTGTGGCACAAGCTCGGAGAATCTTGGGGCTTGGAGTGATTTTATGTGGCAAAGAGAGAAGTCAGGGTTGTTATTTTTTTTTTTTTACTCAGACTCTCTGCTCCAAGTAAACGTCCAGAGTGCTCATCTCCTGTACATAAAAGTTTCTCGAGACACTAGCGATGAGGCTGTTTAGTTCAGCTCTATTTCTGTGCTACTGGTGACTTTGTTAAACAGCAGTTCCCTGCAGATGGCTCTTGCTTTGATGCTCGTTGGTGTACGGCACATTAAAAACCCTTCACTTGGTTTCTAAGGTCTCACAAAAAAAACCCCCAAACCCTACGGGGACTTTGATGTTGAGAAGATTCCACTCAAAAGTACCCAAACTCTCTGAAGCTCTCCCGGCCTTATCTGGGAGGCAGAGCAGCGAGCGCTTGCCTCGGGCGATAAAACATGGTGGCAGCAAAAATGTGGAGTGATTATTTATGGTCTGAGCATCTGCAGTCAGGGGAGGCTGCTGGAAATTACCAAAGCCTGGTGATGCCTTGAAGACTCCAGCTCTTCATTTCAGAGCCAGCAGTGATGCTGCGTGCTGCGGCTCAGCCCTCTGAGCGCTCCACACTCGCACACACACACACACGTTCCCCTTGTGAGCATCTGTGCCCCAAAATGTGCACAAAGGGTCTCTCTTGTGAGATGGTGGGGTGCTGAAAGCAACTGTGGAGCGTTGTTTAGGTTTTAATTACATGCCAGGGAGTGTTTAAGCATTGAAGCCTGTCCGTGCTGCCCATGGAGGTGAGCACGCTGCCTGTGAGAGGAGCTCCGGACCTGGAGCTTGTTGGTGGAGGTTGTGAATGGATCAGCCTGTGCTGTTCCAACATTCACAAAGCCTCGTTTTTGCTGTGTGAGTGGAATTGGCTTTGAACCAGTTTTGTTTCCTCCTTCCCTCCATGGTGTGAAGCGGTGGGGGCCGGGTATGTTCCAGGCTGGGCTGTGGCTGTTCTCTGGGCTGGCTGCTCGGTTCTTTGCAGTGTCAGTTACGCCTCAAATCGGTTCCCAGAGTTTAAAGAGGAATTAAATGATCGCTCCCCTCTCTTTTTATCTTCTTTTCTTTGGCTATATTGCATTGTTACGTGCAGGAATCAGTCTGACCCTGCTGTGAGGTGCTTTAGCAGAGCGCTACCCCGTGCTTGTCCCTGAGATCATTCCCTGCCGAGCGTTCCCTGCGCGTCTGCATTTGGCTGCAGCTGCAACAGAGCCAACAGCATCAGGCGCTGCCGCTCGGCGCTGGCCCTGCACTGCCCTCCCCAGCACTGCTCACACCGAGCGGGGTGGGGGGACGGACACCCTTCAGCCGTGGGGGTCTCGGTGTCCCCGGGCCGGGGTCTCAGCTGCTGCCGCGCGGAGCCGCCATCCAGGAGATGGATGTGTGTGATGTAAGGCTGCTGCTAATTCTTCTCGGGGATTAACGGTGACAATCCAGGATGACTTCACTCAATATTGCTTTTCTTTTTGCAAAGTGGAACTTCCCCAGACCTGAGGCAAGGCAGAAACGTGGCTGTGAGTCTCTGTTACTGTCTCTCAGTCAAATGGAAGTCGCTGTCTCTATTTTAAAGGTCTCTGTTGGCACCATGATGCTTCTGAGACGATGGAATGGGCAGAAATCCATTTCCCAGGCTGGAAGGATGGCAAAAAATAAATCAGAAGAATGAAGAGTGAGGAAGGATTGAGGTGTTCACAGTGCTTGCAGGAGTGGTGGGAAGAGGCAGGAAAGGGATTCATTTGTTTAAAACATAGGAGTAGGTTTGACTTTAAGGTGCACGTGGCATCGCTGCTGTGTGTCTGCTGGGGGTGCATCAGGCAGCACACACACACACAGGGATGCCAGCACAGATCAGCTGCCTGCAGACACATGGGGTGGTTCTGGCCACACGCTCCAAACGTGGAGCAGGGAGCCTGTGAGTGTCCTGTGGCCTGTTGCCGGAGCCTCTCCACAGTCCCACAGGAAGATCCCAGCATCTTCTACTGACCTGGCCAGGCCTTGAACATCAGGTGGTTTGTAGCAAACAGCCAAGCTTGTGTGGGGATGGGTGAAAAGCTGCCCTGGGCAAACCTGCGATGTGCCAGAAAGCCAAGATGTGCACCCAAGGAGATGCTCAGGGTGGCACTTGGACCTCAGCAGCTCAATGACAGACACTGACAACATCCTTTGGAGCTCAGC
Source organism: Urocolius indicus (assembly GCA_013401255.1). Lineage (NCBI taxonomy): Eukaryota > Metazoa > Chordata > Aves > Coliiformes > Coliidae > Urocolius > Urocolius indicus. Next base: position 31,922 of record WBNH01008526.1, read on the forward strand.
TCTGACTCAAAGCAGCTGGGGAGGGGTTTGCAGGGCTTCCTGGGCTTTCCTGCCTGCTCTGGCTTGGTTCCCCCTGCGAGCCCTTCAGACAGTGCTGCGTTCAGCATTGCACTGTGGAGCTCTGGTTGTCTTGGGAAGGCCCTGCAGACATCCCTGCTCAGCGCCGTGTGTCTGCGCTGCAGCTCGTCACCCTGCGTCTGCCTGATGAAGTTTGTCCCTTTTGTGTGGCTGGTAACGTGATGCTCGTTGTACTTCAGTTCACATCTCGGAAGCAGAAAGTTTCCTGTCTATAACATTCTCGGGGACATTGATTTGTTGTTGCCTCGTGGCAGGGATGTTACTGAGCGTTGCAGCTGCATCCAGAGCTCAGCGCTGCTGCTCTCACTCCTCTTGACAGGCAGCTCCTGGGAGAGGTGCTGCCTGTGACTCCCGTGGTTTTTCTGCCCGTGCTCTGTGCCACGGCCCTTCCCCGAGATCATGTTTCTGTTTCTCAGGTTCCCTGTGTAGGAAACTCCACGGGTGAGGGATCAGACACGAGTCGATGTGGAAAGGATGCCGCTGACGTCTGCCGGCTGTGCCGAGCGGGCAGCCTGGGTCAGAGCGAGCCGGGGACCCGGCTGCCAGGCTCCCTGCTCTTGTAAAGACTCATTGCTGTTAATTAAGCTGCTGTGCCCTTGTGTGCTGCTGACAATGGAAGCTGCTAAACCAACTGTAAATCCAGCTGTGGGAATTGGGAGGTTCTGGCAATCCTGGGCTCAAGTCCAGGCCCAGAACTCGAGGAGGGTTTGATTCCTGCAGCTCTCACCGAGACACTCTGGCTCCTTTCTGGGTGATTTTTAGTTCATATCATGAACTAAATTCTGTTGCTAGAAAGTAGCTTCTGAGTCTGGCTCTGGAAAGGTTCATCCATCCCAAATCAAACAGGAGCACAAGGTACCTTTAGGAAGACAGATGCTTCCCTAACGCAGCGTTGCTGGTTAGCAGCACTTGGTGTGTTGCTGGCCTGGGCAGGTCAGATGGACGTTCCCTCCTTCCACCTCCCTGAGCAATTTCATAAACAGGAGAAGGGAGGGGGAAAAAAAAGTCTCCCCTGAGCAAGGCTGCTTGCAGTGAGCAAGAGTGAATACAGCACCAAGTGGCACTGTCCTGTGCACTTGCTTTCCAGTCTCTGGACTGAATTGCCACTGGCCAAGGCAAGTTTCAGGCCTGCTGCAGAGCATCCCAGAGGTGCTGCCAGTGTCCCCCAGTTCCCCAGTTAAAGTGCCAGGTGGGGAAAACACTCCATAAACCTGAACCTCAGCTACTGGGAAACCAGGCTGGGACTTCACAGTCCAAGTGCAGCCAGAGCTTAAAACTTCTTTCATCTCTGCCCCTGCCTGGTTTTTGTTGTGGCAGCCTGACGTGCTTTGAGGTCATTTTCCTACTCCAGCGCTCTCTCCCTTCCCTTGGGTTGGCTGCTGCTTGTCCACACCAGGGCAGTTACTTTCCATCGGCATTGGAGGTGGATGGTTTCACAGCCCCCATTTGGATGCAGGCACTTGCTCCAAGGGACTGTCCCTGCAGAGGACAGCCTAAATGATGACATATAAGGCAGCTCTGGCTTTGGTGTGAATCACAAGGGTGTAAGTCACACTACCAGGTTTAGGATTTTCACCTCGAGAGACAGGACTCAGTTTATGTGGATCCTCAATGAGGAGTTACTGTCTGCCCATTAAGAGGTTTTTTTACAAGGTGAGGTTATTTCTCCTGTGTTCTCTCTGTTTTTATTTGCCACATAACAATGAAGAAATGTTGTGTTCCTGTAGCCTGCAAGCCCCAGGAATGTCTCAGACCCACCATTTGTCATAGAAACGTGGTGACGTTCTTCAGACTCTGCTGGAAAGAGTCTGGTTGGTGCCATTTAACGTCGCTCAGCCTGTGAGTGTGGGATGTGTGCAGGTCTCCTACGTTTTCCCCAGGCTTCTGTGGCTCTGAACATTAAATGTAACTTAATCATTTTAATAAATGATGGTTATTTTCCCCCTTTATTACCGTGCTGAAGCTCCTGTTTCACCTGCTGCCTTCTGAGCTGCAGCCTTGGGGCAGTTCCGAGTGCCAGAGGCTGCTCCGGAGCATCTTCCTTCTGCAGCTCTTGGTCTTTCCATCAGCCCTTCCACTTCCTGCCATTTCTGGTGGGATAATCTCTTCAAGCACTTCTTGCAATGCTTCATTTTAATATATATTCCCTTGTCACTGCAGAACTGAATTCAGCTTCCTGGTAAGTGATATCTAAATCACCGCTGCAAGGAGAGGATGAAATACGAGTGCAGGAGGGAGGCACAGGCTATGACTGGATAAGAAAAACTCTTACAGCCAGAAGAAATATCTGTGGTGGTGTATAAAATGTGCCCCTTTCCTCAGGTTCTGCTCAGTGTGGTTGGTACCATCTGTGTGTCAGGCCAGGAACACAGTCTGCCTCTGGCCACTGAGCTGAGATTGAATGGGGAAATGGTTTGAGTGTGCAGCTGTGTGGTGCATCTGCAGTGGCTTGGGTGTGCGTTCACACGGGGGCATGTCTGAAATGTTTGGAGATCTGCTGTTGTAGGTGCCCTTTGCCAGCAGCCATCTCCCTGCAGTGGGGATCAGGCTGGGGCAGGGGCTCCTCAGCACGTCACATCCACGGTGTCCACTCAGCCTTGTGCATTTGTACCAGGCACACTGAGAGGGAAAGAGAAAGGAGGAGCACAGACAGCTCGTGCCAGGCTGAATGTACAAACCAAGGAGTGTAAAATCCTCCTGAGGCACCGGCGGGGGATAATGGGGAAAGTAGGGCAAGGGCTGGTGGTGGGTGCAGGCACTGTGCCATGCTGGCAAGGGACTGGCTGCTGGGGGTCAGCCCTGGTCTGGCATGGCCCCTGCTCCCCTGGCTCTGCCCTTCACCCCAGGAAAGGGGCTTGGGGGCTGCTGTGTTGCTCTGTGTCAGTTCCCCACTGGCCAAGCACTGCAGTCCCAGGCTGCATTGTCCATGGGAGGTGGTTTTTTGGCTTTGTTCTGCTGCTCCAGCCTTCTCAGAGGGCTAAGTTCTAAGTTCAGCCCTTAGGTTTGGGACTAGCCTGTCATCAGCACACCAGCAGCAGCTGAGTGTGTGTTAAATAAAACAAGAGCTCCCACAGCATGCCTGTGATGGTGTTGCTCGGCTGGGTCGGAGCCCTTGGAAGCACCTGCTGCAGGACCTTCTTGCTCAGTGAGAGAGCACTGCACTGTTTTCTGGAAGAAAACACCTTGTGTGCATCCCAAGACTCTTTTTGCTGCCTTCTGTGTTCCCATGGGAAAGCCAGTCCAAGCCTCCCCATGGGCGCAGCAGCTTTCTCCTCCCTTCCATCTGCACGCTCTGACTCGTGTTTGTTCCTGTGCCAACATTGTCCCTCAGCCCTCTCAGCTCTCCTCTCTCTCCCTGGTATTTGCCCCTCTCCTGTATTTGTGGAGACTGATGGTATCTCTGCTGCTCTCTGTTCCAGGCAGAGCACACCAGCTCCTCTTTGGTTTCCCTTTGCCAGCCGGTTTCTGTCCTCTGCTGCTGCTGCTGCATGTGGGTGACCAGACCCTGAGCACAGTCCCTTGATAAGATCTTCCTGGGGCCCTGCACAATGGAAACTTCCTCGAGGCTCAGCCAAAGCATCTGCTGAGGGATGAGACCTTTCCTTTGAAGTAGGTGTTTCTGCTGCCTGTGGCTCACTCAGGAAGCACTTAAGTGTTGCTTATTCAAAATGGTATTTATTAGTGGTTCTGTGCATTTCACTCCAGCTTCATCTTTTACAGCCACGTCCCGCCTCTCCCTTCAGGTACAGCTGAGATCAAACTGAATTCATAAAGCTGACATGCATCAGCTTTCTTCACGTTGCTTTTTGTCAAGAAAAACCTTCTGCCAGCACTGCATTTGAAGCAGAAATGAGCATTGTAAGTCCCACAACTCCTCAGGGATTGGGAGAAGTAGATTGTTTCCTACATTAAAGCCTCCTTGGGTCTGTGCTCACGTGCTGTGTGTGCTGCCTTCCCATCCAGACAGTCCCATCAGCCTCCTGTCACATGCAGACGCTTCAGTAGTTCCCATGATGTCCTAAAATGTTGGTTTCTTCCAAGCAGGGGGATCCCCCCTGGGGTCACCACTGCAGGGCATCCTCTTTAAGGCAGATGAGGGGGGCAAAAAGCAGCACCTGAGTGCTCCAGGCTACAGAGGGAAACGGCAACTGCTCAGGTCAGCGGTGACGTTACCCCCCCATAAATCAGGAGAGGTGGCAGCTGGGTGTTGCTTGCACAGAGCAGGAGCACAGTGGGATGCCTGCTCGTGAGAGATGGAGCTTGTGAGGAAAAGGTGTGTCTGGTTGGCTGCAGATTTTATATAAGGGCAACTTCTTCCACCTCAGTCGCAGGGGAAAAAAGAGACAACACAGAGGCTTGACGTCTTCCCTGAGAGCCTGAGCAGACCTGAGAGCCCTTCCCAGCTGGTGCAGGTAATAACAGTGCCTGTGCCTCAGCTGGGGAAGGCTGTGTGGTGGTGGCAGGGGGCTGTGGGTGGTGGCAGGGGACCTGTGTGGTAGGAGCCTCATCACTCTGCAAGTCGCTCAGAGTGTGCCTAGTGCTTGGCTGCTTTAGTTTGAGATGCTGCTGAGCCCCAGACTCCTGAAGCACTGCCTGTGTCTGCCACCTCAGAACTAAAATGATGTAGTAGTTATCATTAATACCTTTGTAGTTGGCTTATTCTTGCCACTTGAGCTTTAGCTTGTTGCTTTGGAAAGTCAGAAAGAAACGAGGATGATCCTCAGATGCTTCCCTGGGCAAAGGCCCTTCCCAAAGCACCTTTCAGCTAAGGGCCACAGAGGTAACAGCTGATTAAGGGTCAGGGCAGGACTTCTGTGTCCACACATATTTTGGGTCAGTCACAAAGGAGTAGAGAAGGGCTTTTGCTGGCCTGTGCTTGAAATCCATGCAGGTGTGTGGATGTGAACAAGCTCCTGCAGCTCCAGGCTGGAGCAGAGAAGGGCTTCATCTCTTATGGACACACTGTGATCCTTTCTTAGAGGCTTTTCCCCTCCTTCTCACTCTCAGTGTCTCCTTTGCCAGCAGGCTCTCCCTCCTGGAGTCAACGATGTGGAAGCTGTTTGGAATCGTCCTTTTGTGTGGGCTCCTCTCTCCCTCTCATCAGGTCTTGTCTGGCCTGTCCTGCGCCATCAGCCCGGGGGCGATGCAGAATGGTAACTGGGAAGCAGGAGCTGTGTTTGTTGTTGGCAGCAGTGTGGGACTGTGGTGTGGACTGAAACCTCCTGAGCCTCTTCTTCATCTTGACTTTGTAGCTCCTCGGGGCTGCAGACTTTGCTCAGAGCTTCTGACAGCCGCGGCTGGGCTGGTGGCTCAGGGAAATCTCTCTGCTTCAGCACGTGTTTCAGCACCCAACAGCCACACAGAATGATATAGATAGATATATCTATATCTAGATAGACAGATCTGCATCATTTCTTCTGTCTCAGTTTCTGGTTTGGAGCAGTTGATATTTGGCAAACTGCTGCTATGAAGCTGAGCAGCCCCATTAATATCTGCAATGCTCCAGCAAAACCAGAGAGGCTCATTGCAAGTTGCTTCTGTTAAAAGAGACAGTAAGCTGCAAAAACCCCAACAAATCCCCTTTACAAACGGGAAACCACTTGTGAGCTGAAGCACAGCCACGGAGTGGGGCCACTCTCATCTCTGGGAGCACACAACCACACAGGTTGTGTCTGGGATGCTCTCCACTGCTGTCCCTGCTGGCTAATCCACTAAGGGCAGCTTTGGCTTAGTGCATGTTGTGAAATGTCATCCCCTGTGTGATCTGACTTCTCTGAGGTAGCTGGTACCCTTATAATAAGTTTTGGGGAGTGGTGAGGCTTTGTTTTGTGATGCCTTTGCCAGCACAGGTCTGACTGGGTGGAGAGAGGCCGTTGCTGCAAGTGCTGTTCCTCACTCAGAGGTGTTTTCCAGTTCTCTCAGATGCCATAATTCATAGTGGGCTCCTGGGGCAGCACCTGCGGGGCATGGTGCTGCCAAACATCATGGGTGAAGGGGGTCTGCTGAGCTCTCCCACCAGCATCACCAGGTAAGTGCACGGAGAGGGCTTCTCCAGGAGGGCACCTTCACCATCAGTTCTGAAGCCACAAAAGCTCTGCTGCAGTTGCTGTGGCTGCCCTGAGTAGTTTGTCCTCAGTTTATTTTGATGCTGAGATGCTGACCTGGTCAGAGTTTTGTGGGTGGTGGGCAGGTGGATGGTGCAGATGCAGAATGGGTGCTCTGCTGTTGGTATCTGTGAGGCTCAAGCAGTGAGAGAGGAAGGAAGGGGACAGAGAGGAGGAAACTGCTCTAAAAAGTCGGTTTCCACCCGGGTCTGATTCTAGAATGCCTTCTTTTGGGCTTCAGCTGCAGGCTGTCTCTTATCCTGGAGCTGGTATCTCAGGCTTTAGTGATTGGATTTGATGACCTTAAAGGTCTTTCCCAACCGTAACCATTCCATGGTTCTGTGCTTCCAGCTTGGAGGTGTTTGTGGTGTCGTGGGCACTGGGTGGGTGCAGCTGCTCAGCTATTAGAAGCTGCTTGCAAGTTGTGCTGGCTCTTTGCTGTTTGCAGCCTGCACCTTGTGGAGGTTCAGCTCCCCAAGCTGTCAGTGGCCCTGCTGTCGGGACTCGGGGTGCAGATGACCATCAGCGCAAGGCTGCAGCTCAGCGGCAACTGGTGAGTGCGGCGTTCCAGGGGGAAACCCCTTCCCATGGGCCTCCTGCCCTGCAGCCTTTCACATCTGGTAGCGATTCCTGTGTGTTCCTTAGCTCCAGCCAGGTCCCAGAGCAGAGCAGGCGCTGTGAGACGACCTGTGGCACCTGCAGGGACTGGCAGGCGGTGGAGGGGTGCCGGGTTGTTGCTGGCTTTGCTGAGTTTCTCTGGCTGGAGGCTGAGAGATGAAATCCATTCAACCCATTTTGGGCTTTTGTTTCAGCCTGGTCGGCCTGCTTTCAGAACTAGTTGATATCTCGGTGGATGTGAACCTTAACACAAACGTCAAATGCACGAACTTTGAGTCGGGCACGGTGCAGGTGGTCATCGAGGACTGTCTCTGCATCCTCGGGGCCGTGAAGGTGCGGCTCCTGTCTGGGTAAGTGCCTCTGGCTCTCTGTTTGCTGTTGTGTGCAATTCTCTGGATGCAGCGATCTGCACAGTCTGCCAGGACACAGCCAGTGCTGAGCTGATACCGAGACAGGCCCCAGGGAAGGAATTCCTTTCCCGTTGCCAAAGCCTCAGTGGAATTGGCAGGACAAGCTGCCTGTGGCCGGGCAGGTGAGGGTTAACGAGCCCAGCCTGCCCCGTGGGAATTCCCACATCACAACTGTGAGGTTTGGTACCTCTTCCACTGAGGAGATCGACATCCAAAGGGTAGGAATGAGAGGACAGGGAGCGTTCCAGGAAAGCAGCACCACTGCTTGCCCAGAGTTTATTCTCTGCCTTTGGCTGCTGGGCATGTGGACCCTGGGTGTGACCTCCACGGGGCTGTAGTTCAATGCACACGTCCCATCTCTTGCTCAGACCTGTGGCAGGAACTTGCTGCCCTCATGTATTGATGAATGCAACAGTGAATTGATCGTGGGAAGTGTTTTCTGTCATTGCTTTCGACTGACTCGCTTCCCAGGTTCATTGACTCTCCCCTAATTCATTTTTTGCATTGTGCATTACATTTCAATCAGTGCAGCAGCTGCTTTGGAAGAGACTGTTAAGTGGAGAGGGGCACAGGGCTCCCCTGCTCTGGGAGGCATGTTTTAGGCTGTAGCTGGATGTAGGTGATGGTGTGCAGGAAGGGAGCTCCCTGTGGGGTGAGGGAGAGCGTGGATGTACACGATTGGCTTCATGGCAGGTCCTCAGATGGGTCTGTAGGCAGAACTTGGGCATAAATAACGAGGTGCATGATGAACCCCTGCTGTCTGTGGCTTGTGGAGTGTGCTGCTGCATATTCTAACTCAATAGTCCAGAAACATATCGATTACCAAAAGCAAATGGCTCTGTGCTGCCTGCAGGCATCAGGCAGCCCAGAGTGCTCTGTTTAGCAGCAGTGTTGAAATGTTACACAGCAGCCTTCTCCTCTTGTTATTCCACATGTCACTTGTTTGTTTGCCATAACTAACATGAAGATGTTTCATAACTCCCTCTCCTTAACTACAGCACTGATGTCAATACCAGAGGGAGACAGCCAGACTTGGGGTTCACTGTGAGGGACTCTCCTTTTGTGCAGTGCTGCCTGTGCACCCTGAGTGCCAAAGCCTTCACTTCTCACACAGGCACCCAATTCTCCCCTCTGTGAGGCGAGCAGCTCCCTGCCCTCCCTGCCTTTGACACAGCCAGCACGAGCTGCAGCAGTGTTCCTGGAGGGATGGCCAAGGGTGCAGTAGTGTGTAAGGTGAAGGCTGGAGCTGCTTTGGTCTCCTGTCCCATGTTTGTAGTGATTGGAGTTTTTTTCTCTTTCCTTTCCAGCTTACTGTTCCTCTCAGTAAATGACCTGGTGATTAACCAGCTGACAGCAACTCTGCCTGGTTTGGTAAGCCTGAGAATTGCCCTCCTTTCATAGCTGAAAACTGCCAGGAACAGCCTGTCACAGGCTCCCAGTGAGCTGTGCATGGCTTTCCCACGCTGCTGGGCAGGGGTGCCCGTGGCCATCCCAGCTGCTGCCAGCCTGCTTCTGCCTGCAGGGCCACGGGCAGAGGTTCCCCAGCTCAAAGCAGGGTGATACTGCAGCTCTGGGGATGCTCTGCTGCCCTCAGGCCCTTCACAGCATCCCAGCTGCTGCCTAATGCCACACAGCACGTCTTCCCTGGGGACTGAGATGGAAAGGGGAGGGTGTGCTCAGGCCACAGCTGACAGTCCCTCTCAGAGGGGGCTGAGTGGTCTCATCTCTGCTTTGTCTTGCAGCTGTGTCCAGTCATCAACCTGGTCGTCAACCTGGTGAACATCCAGCTCATTGGCACTCTCAACGGTGTGTTTGGTGGGGAGGGTGAGGTGCTGCCTCCTGCAGCCCCCGCAGTGGGACCTGTCCTTTCCCATGGGTGCAGCAGGGAGCTGTGCTTCTGCAGGGCCCTCACTGAGCCTCACGCTCAGCCCTGAGCAGCCAGGGAGCTGCTCACACCTCCAGCCTCCTTGTGCTGCTTTTGTACATCCCCCTGGGATTTAGTTCATTGTCTTCAACACACTTTTTGGTCTCTGTTGTAAAGACAGGTCCCACAAAGTTAAATCTGGGGATGTGAGGAGAGGCTGCAGCTCCAGGGCTGTGTCAGTGCTGGGTCCCTCACTCACTGCCACAGGGACACTGAGGGGCTGCAGCGTGGCCAGAGCCGGGCACAGAGCTGGGGAAGGGGCTGGATGGAGCACAAGGGTGCTGGGGAGGGGCTGAGGGAATGAATGGGGGTGTTGAGGCTGGAGAAGAGGAGGCTGAGGGCAGACAGGAGCCCTCTCTGACACTCCCTGACAGGAGGAGGAGGAGTGCCCAACCCTGGAGGGATCCCAAAGGCGTGGGGCTGAGGTGCTGAGGGCTGTGGGTCAGTGCTAGGGTGAGGGCAGGGCTGGGACTGCAGCAGCTTCAAGGGCTTTTCCAGCTGAAATGATTCTGTGGTTCTATGTCTTGGCTGTTGTGAGTAGCTGTGAGCATCCCACAGCTTGTGCTCAGGGCCTGGCTGAGGGTGTGAGGTCTGTGTGGGGCTCAGGGGGGGTTTGTGCTGCTGGTTTCCTGATGTGTTCTGATCCTTCCCCTGCAGCGGTGGTGCCGGTGGGTACTGCAGGGACCATTCACTACCAGCTGGCCAGCCTCCCCTTCACCTCAGGCTTGTTCCTCGGCTTGGATTTGGATGTAAGTTGGCCCTGGGCTGTGTGATGGTGGGCTGGTGCCTCTGAGACCACCCCACTCCTCCCAGGGAGCTGGCTGAGGGCTCGTAATGGAGGTGACAGCTGAATGCCCAGATCCTTTCAAGCCCTCTTTTGCTCTGTGTGTGAGGCTGTTTGAGGCTGTGTGTCTGCTCTCTGTGGCTGCTGGGACAAGCAGCTTCCATCCCCTCCCTGGTCCTGCTGCAGACTGTGTGTTGCTGCGTTTTGCCTTTGCCCATTCAGTCTCTGTGGTGGGTGACTGCAAACCCAAGCTAATGGAGGTGTTTTTCACTCCTGTCTCACTGTGGGAGGGAAAAAAACCTCACCAAACAGCAAAAGCCAAGCAGTGCTTTCAGCCAGGAGAGGTTAAATCAAAGGAAGTGGCTGGTGAGAAGCAAATGGGACTTAGCTGATAAGGAATAAAGAGGGCTGACAGCAAACACTGTGGTCTGCAGGACCTGTGCTGCTGCTGTGCTGCAGGGCACGTGCTTTGTCTTTTCCCCAACCACCTGAGATGGTGGGAGATGGTCTCCTTGGCAAGCACATACTAGTGGCACCTCAAGGAGGAGCTGAAGCAGTGGGTTGTGATTTGGACAGCGGGTGCTGTTGGCTAAGGAAGCCTCAGTTGCTCACTCTGGCCTTTGCCAGCTCCTTTCCTCTGTTAGACCCAGAGGGAGTTGCTCCGAGCCTGATGCTTTCCCAGAGCTGCAGGTGACAGGAGGGCTGTCTGGGCTGGGACAGCCCCTGTGCTGTGTGTCTCGAGGCTCTGGCCGTGCCTCCTGGCTCTGAGGGAGACCCTAAGGCCCGTGTCACCTCTTTGCAGGGAGCAGTGAAGCAGGTGGGAGGCAGCATCATCCCCCACGACTCTTCCTCCTCTGCTTTGCCCCCACTGCTGGACAAACTGATGCTCTTGGGACTGCGCCAGAGCTTTGTGAACGCAGCCATGTGCCTCCTGCTCCAGCTGCCATCACAGACCTTCACCTGCACGCCAGAAGCCGTGAGTGTGGCAGCCTGGAGAGGTGGCCAGGACCTGGTGTCAGCCTGGGCTGGGCTCGGCAGGGGGAGCCGGCTGCCTGTGGCACCTGCAGATGCTCAGCTCCCAGGCTGCCTCCTGACTGCTCTTTGTAGAGGGCTGCAACAGCACCTGCAGCCATCAGGCGTTCTGGTTTCTGCATGAGCACCCCCAGGGATGCCTGCTGGAGCCAGCTGTGTGTTGGTCATGCTGTGGGGGTCTGTGACCCACATCAGGGAGTCTGCAAAATGCCCCTGAGAAAAGCAGCTTGGTACATGTAGTGCAGTTCTCCAGGGGTGTGCATCTTCTGTGCCTCCAACCTGTACTTCCAGTGGGAAATATTAGTGCTCTGCACCCTGGCAGTTGTTGAAAGCTTCTGGGTTGCATCTCCTTCCAGTGCTGGTTGCTCTCACTTTAACGACTGGCAGGGAATGGCCTGGGGAGCAGTGTGAAGGACAAGGGCTCAGGGGGCTGCCCTGAGCGTGGGGCTGCCTGTGGCTGAGCTGCTTGTGGCTTCACTGGGGACACCGAGTGAACGGGGGCTCGGGCCTGGCCCCAGGAGTGCCAACAAGCTGGCTGGGAACAGGGGCACAAGTGGGAGAGAGGACAGGACAGGCAGTGCTGAAGCTGGCTGGGATGCTCATGGGGCTGCTTGTGCTTCTGTTCCAACAGTTCTCCGGTGCCAGCCACTTGCAAGAAGCCATCATGGCCCTGGCTCCTGCTGGGGTGAGTAAACCTCCTGCTGAGGGTTAGTGTAAAAGCTCCCCAGGCCTGAGGCTGTCCAAGGGATGCAGCTGGAGGTGCTGGGTGCTGCTGCCAAAAGCCTCTGCTCGTCTGTTCCCATCTTGGCTGTGCCCAGCGTGTGCCACAGCCGAGCCTCTGCTTCCCCAGCCCCTTCCTGCCTGCAGCCAGGACTGACCACCTGGACCTATTTGCTCTGTAAATCTGGCTTGTCCAAGGTCTGTGTGACCTTGAAGGGGACCTTGCAGAGTTACAGGGCTGTGAGAGCCCACCCGAGCACTGCTGGTCCCTGGCCAGGGTGTGGAGTGTGAGGAGCCCCCTCCATGAGTGCCCAATCCCCACAGTGCTCATCCTGCCGTGGGACCAGCCCTCTGAGCATCAAGCTGACGTTGTTTGGGAACCCACTCGTCATCTTGGAAGAAAACAGAGCCACAGTGGAGCTGTCAGTCATGGTTCAGGTGTTCGTCAGGCGCCTGGATGGATCCATCCTCAACATCCTGCTGCTGAGGGCTGTAAGTGTGGGTGGCAGGGCCTCAGAGCAGTGAAGTGTGCAGCTGGCTTTGGGCAGCTGGGACGGGGATGTGTGCAGGGGCTGATGCTCTCTCCCTGTCTGCTTGCAGGACCTCGGTCTCGGTGCCCACTTGTCGATTGCTGGGAGCAGGCTGGTGGTGGGGCTGTCCCTGGGCAGGTGAGCTGTCAGTCCTGCTCAGCTCTGCTGGGACACCCCCTGTCTGTCCCATGGCTCAGGGTACAGGCTGCTTTCCTGGGCAGCAGTGGGTGAGGAAAGCAGGGCAGCAGGAGCCCTGCAGGACAGCATGCACTAGTGCAGGCTGAAGGTGACCTGCTGGAGAGCAGCTCTGTGGAAAGGGATCTGGATGTTCTGCTTGGCAGCAAATTAAACAGGCTGTGCCCAGGGAGGGTGTGGAGGCTTCTCAGGAGGTTTCCAAACCCTCCTGGACACGTTCCTGTGCCATCTGAAGCAGGGGAACCTGCTTGAGCAGGGGCTGGGGCTGCAGCAGCTCTGCAGGGCCCTTCCAGCCCCCAGGTCTGTGACTCTGTAGGTGCTGCAGCTCACGAGGGACACTGCAAGCACTGTGCCAGCACTGGGCAGTGCTGCCCTTCTCTGCAGGGCACTGCCAGCTCTGGGGCCTCTCACTCCAAATGGTTCTTGGTGTGTGTAAAACAGACACTTCATTTGCTGAGTCTGTTTGCTCCCTGGCTGCTGGCTGGAGGAGCAAAGCTGCTGCTGGCTTGCAGGAAACGTGGCAGCAGCAGTGGGAAAGTTTTAGGAGCCTGGAAGAAAAGTCTGTGTCAGTTTTCTGAGGGAGGAGAAATGAGGCAACCTGAATGATTGCAAGGCTGTCAGCTTGACTTTGATCCTGGGCAGTGCTTTGAGATGTCTGATGTTGGACATGAGTGATAAAGGAGTAAAGTGCTGTCATTAATGCCAGTCAAGGCATGATTAAAGGGTGGACAGCGTTCCTCATGGCGTGAGGTTCAAGGATTTCAAGCCATTTAGCCTGTCAGGAGCTGGATTTAGAAGCAGCATTGGCATAACTTGGAGGCAGCGACAGAGAGCAGAAATGCATCAAAGGGCTTTTAATCCAACAGACAGAGATGTAACAGGATGCAGCACAAGCAGGGGAGAGAAATTCAAAGTGGAAATAAAGCACAGGTGTTAGCTGTGGAGATGGTTATGTGATTACAGTGATGGATTAGGAGCTGTAGCAAATTCTCCAGAGCTCATGACCTTTCAAGCCAGGCTGGATGCTCCTTGCAGGGCATCTCTTGCCCATGGGCTCAGGAATGCTGCCCAAGGAGGTCTCAGGGTAGGGATGTGTGAGCTCTGGCTGGAGCCTCAGGCCCTGATGTGCTGTTTGCTCTCCTCCCCTGCAGCATTTCTCTCTCCTTGGAGTCATCTGCTGTTGGTATCAGTGATGTAAGTGTCTCGTACCCATCCGGGCTCTGCTGGGTGGGCAGTTTGTGGCTTTGTGGGAGGAAGGAGGCACACAGTGTGATGCTGGGACCTGTCCTGGCTGTGATGGATTGCACCACCTGATGCTCTTGAGTTGTCAGCTGCTCAGCTTTATAGGTCATAGTCATTCTTCTTTTCCTGCCTCTTGTTTTCTCCCCTTTCTGCCTTTCCTAACAATGCAAATGTAAAGCCTGAAGTCTGCTTGTTTATCCATTCCTGCTTGGGCAAAGCTTGCAGGGAGTCCCAGCAGGAGATTCACCTGGTAGTAGAAGGTTTCCCAAAGGAAGCAGCAAACACAGGTCGAGGAAGAAAAGTAGATTTGCTTTAAAGAAGAGAGGGACTGGTTATTCTGTGTGGGGTGGGTAGGAAGCAGTTCCCAGCCCCAAGGGCTGTGCTGCGCTCCCTGTGTGCTCACACACCCACCCCTTCCTTCCCTGGTGCAGATCTCACCCCTGACACCTCACTTCAGGGATCTCCTGGTGGAAGTGCTGATACCCCTGCTCAACGGTGAGGGCATGGGGCAGGGGCTCAGCAGGGCTTGGCTGAGGAGGGGAGGGGGATGTTTGGCTGAGGAGGGGAGAGGATTCACCCCAGCTTCAGACCCAAGGGCCCTGGCAACAGGCAAGGGCAGGGAATGTGAGGGGAGCTGGTGTGTGTGGGGATGCTCAGCCTGTGCTGCGAGGGGAGCTGGTGTGTGTGGGGATGCTCAGCCTGTGCTGCGAGGGGAGCTGGTGTGTGTGGGGATGCTCAGCCTGTGCTGCGAGGGGAGCTGGTGTGTGTGGGGATGCTCAGCCTGTGCCTCTGCAGCAGCTCTGTGCCCATCACCCCATGGGAGCAGCTTTGTCCTGGGGTGGGAGCTGTGTTGTCCCTCCAGTGGGGTGCAAGGACCTGACCTGTGTGTCCCTGCAGGTTCTGTGGGCATTGGGATCCCGCTGCCCAACGTGCTGGGGCTCTCCCTGCTCGGGGCTGACGTGCAAGTGTTCGTGGTGAGTGTGGGAAAGGCCTTTTCCTCCTGCAAGGCACTGCTGGGGCTGGCTGTGGCAGCTGGATCCTGCAGCAGGACCCTGCCAGCCCCTGCTCAGTGTGCAGGAGCCCGGGATTGTTAAGCCTTGACATGCCAGAAGGGGCTGTTGCTCTATCTGAGCTCTGTCAGGTCAGGCAATCCTGCCCCAGTGCTCGGTGCCCAGGAGGGTTATGGATCCAGGTATGAGCTGAGCAATGCTCAGCACCTCTGGGGTGGGTCCTGGCTGCCCCGTCCAGGCTGTGTGTCCCCTCTGGAGAGCTCTGTGGGTGTGGGAGCAGCTCTGCAGTGGGCCCAGGGCTCTGGCAAACCCTTTGCAGTGACACCATTCAAAGTGTCTTGGACTGCACAGAACTCCAGCCTCATCCCTCCTGGAGAGCCCCTGGGGCACTCCCCAAAGGGCACTGGGCCCTCCCTGTTACAACCATGACGTGGGGGCTTTTCCCAGAGGGTTTTCTGTTCCCTGGGTGGTGCTGGGGTGAGCCAGCATCTCCCTCCAGGGCAGGCAGTGACGTGGCTGTGTCGCTCCATGTGCTTCCTCAGGGCCTGGTGGTGATTGTGGTGTGAGCTGGGCAGGACGAGGCATGGAGAGGCCTTTCTGGGCAGAGGAGGAGGAGGAGGAGAGCAGCGAGGAAGGAGCACTGGGACCAGCATTCTCTGCTTTGCTTTTCTAAACTTGATTCGAAGCTCTGGGTAACTTTTAAGACACTTGGAAGTGAAATGGCTGGTGGGAGCGGGAAGGAGCCTGCACAAACCCAACCCCAACCCCAGCTCTGTGTGCAAAGCTTCATTCAGAGGCATCAGGGTGATCCTGGGGTCTCACTTACAGCAGTTGCAGGTGGGTGTGCAGCTCCTGTGACCCCCCCAGCCCTGCCCTGGAGATGCAGAGCCATGCACTAAGGCCAGAGCATCCTCTGGCAAACAAATGCATGTTTGTACTGCTGTAACTTATTCCTTTTGGGAACCAGGTTTAAGATATATGAGTCAAAGAATAATGGTTGCAGCTCTACCAGGAAACTTTTATGAGGAGCAGTTCCTGCTATTGCCAACTTTGGGCATTAAAATCATTAGTCAGGTCCCCAAGCTGGGCATAGAAACCTTCAGGGTTTTTTACTCCTTATAATAAATCAACTTGACTTGTTTTGTTTGCTTTTCTATTTCTGAGATCCTGGAATAGATGAGGGTTTGAAGTGCTTTTCAGCAGCCCCAGAGGCTACAGAGGACGTGTATGGGTCTTGCAAGTGAGAGCAGATGTCTGAGTAATGGATGTGGTTTCAGGGCTGGGGTGTTCCATGGAGCAGGAGCCCCCTCCCCACTTCCATTCCAACACACAGGTCTGGGGTGGGCTTCTTCTTCCCCTCTTTAGTTTCCTGACCTGGGGCTCAGAGGTGTGTTTGGTCAGGGGTTCCTGGCCCCAGCCCAGTGTGTGCACTCACATTTGCAGCCTTGTCAGATGTGTTGTTTCGAACATGCAACTGCCTTCAGGTCTAAAATTAGAAACCATTGTGCAGGCTGTTTTGGTTGTGGGGTTTTTTTTTCCCCCCTCCCCTTCTTTCTGACCCAGGGAGAGCCACCAGCTGCAATGTTCCCATAGTAACACGAGACATGGAGGAGAAGCAGATGAAGGATGTCTGTGGCAGAGGCCCTGTGGCTGTGTGTGTGGCTGAAGGGCTGGAGGCTGCTTTGCATCCTCAGAAATTAGGGGAAATCAGTGGCATTTTTCCTGCTCCCTTAATCAAATGTAAGGGCTGGACATCTGCACTGGCACCAGTTCTGAGCAGGACAACATTAACGTGTCTTTAGGTAAAGATTGTTGAGGGGGGTGAAGTCAGTAGCCACTGCAGAGAGAGATGCTGAATTGACACGTGGAGTGGTGTCACAACCCATCCTCTGTGCAGCACAAACACCAAGAGCAGGGCTGGAGGAGAAAGCTGCTGGTGCAATGCTGCTGTTGTCCTGGGCCTCAGGGAGCGTTTCAGTAAGGCAGGAAAGATGCTCAGCCTTTTGGGTGATGGCAAGAGATGAAGCAGGATCTCAGAGCCAACAGAGGAGCTTTGCCCCTGCTTCAGCCCTTGCCCTGGCCCTCAGCCCACGCTGCTGTGCTCTGCAGGCTGCAGCCCCAGCTCACAGGGCACCAGGAGATGGTCCTGAGGATGAGGAGGAGCAAGGGCTGAGCCAGGGGCCTGTGTGCCAGTGGCCCCTCTGCACTGCTGCCCGTGGCCTCGGGGCTGGGGGTGAGCTGTGCCTGCTGGAAGCAATGCCCTTGGGCTCTGGGGGTGAGCAGGGCTGCAGGAGCAGGCTCTGCTCTGGCTGGGGCAGGAGCCAGCGGGTAAGTGCTGCCTCCAGGTCCCCTTTGAGTCAAACAGAGCAGGAGCAGCTGAAGTGTCTCATCTCTTACCTTGTGAATGATGGCACTGCTGTTGGTGTAGGTGAAGCTGGAGGGCTGGGGCAGGAACACACCTTCACTCAGCACCACTGGGAACAACCGGAGAAGGGGAAGTTTCCATCTGATGCTGCCTCTGGCCTCCCCACGAGCTGCAAAGCCCCAGCTTCTCACCATTCACCTGGGCTGGCACCCTCTCACCGACTGTGGGCAGAAATAGCTCCTCCAGTAAGGCAGCCTGCCAAGGGAAACCCAGTCAGCTCACTCAGGCTGAGTCCCAAACAAGAGAAGAGGGGCAGGGACCAGCATGGACCTGCTTCTGCCTTTGCAGGGTGCAACGAGCACCCAGGGTAAGGATTTCCCTGCTGAGGGGGGCTGCCCAGGAGGGCTTGGGGACAGTGCAGCTGAGGGGACCAGGCTGTTGCATTCAGCACATCTCAGAGCCAGGAGAGGATGTGGCTGGGGGCACCTACTAGCACGGGACCCACGCTGGAGGCAGCCAGACTGAGCTCAGTGTCCCTGGAAAACAGAGTGGCACAGGAGCTGTGTGTACTGGGCTGTAACAGGCAGAGGCTCTCATGTGCCCCCAACCAGGGGGCTGAGGGCAGGGCCCACCCAGAGGTGAAGGTGGTGCCCAAGCACCTCTGAGCCTGACTTTGTCCCAGGCTCAGCACTGAATTGCTGCAGGGGCTGCATGGGTGCACCATCTGCTTTTGTCTAACCACATTCCTCACTGTTCCTCTCAGGACAGAGCCACCTCTGCAGTGCTCAATCCATAAAAGCTAAAGAATTCCCCAGACCCCTTTGCCTCTCCTTTCCCTGCTGTGAGCAGGACACGTCCCCTGCCAGGCTCAGAGCACAGCCAGGCTCAG
>WBNH01008526.1:50058-78297 GCA_013401255.1 Urocolius indicus
ACAAGCTCAGCACAACCAGGTTCAGCACAGCCAGGCTCAGAGCACGGCCAGGCTCAGCACAGCCAGGCTCAGCACAGCCAGGCTCAGCACAGCCAGGCTCAGCACAGCCAGGCTCAGCACAGCCAGGCTCGTTGCTGTATCACTGCTGCAGAAATCCTCATCCTTGTGTCAGCCAGGCTGAGGAGGAGTCCTGCAGACATGTCCTGCAACAGGAGAAGAGGGATGAGAGTGAGCAAGGGTCCAGCCCCAGCTGTGGAGTGAGCCACAGAAAGCAGAGTTTCAGCCACCTTGTGCATCCCCCTGGGAGGCATCTGCACTGATGGATGCAGCACGTTTGGAGGTGAGAAACATGGTCAGAAAAGCAAAAGCAGTGAGCAGACTGTAACCTGCAAATGGGTCCCTGGGGCACGTGGGAGGCGTTTCATGGCATTTGGCTCTGCCAGGGACACAGACACAGCCTAGAAAAGTCCCTGACAAACAAGCGTTTGCTGTGTTTTATGGCATTAGTGGGAAACTTGCCCCTGCCATACCTTGCTCCAGTGCAGGCAGCGTCTGCAGTGCTTCCCCAAGCAGTTTCTGGAGGTTTATCTGTGGAGGGATGTTGCTGTTTCCAGCTGTGTGAGGGGCTGGGGGGAAGCTGCTGGGATGAGATGGCAGCGTGGTGCTCAGGGGTGGGTTTTCTCCTCCTGAAGAGCTGTTACGGACCCCATGATCCCTGTGGAGGCTTAATTAGATGTCAGCTTACAGCATAATGACTGATCAAGTTACCTGCACAAAAGAGTCTTTCTGGCAGGATGTGTTCCTTGTGGGGAGTTATCTATAAATCTTGCTCTCTTGTGAGATAAGATGTAAATCTCCCTGCCTGGGCTTAGCAGAGAGACACCAAGTACATCACTGAGAGGCAGGTAATGACAGATTAAACCTCATGACACCTTTTACACAGGAAGGAAGAGAAGAAATAAATTACCTGGTGCTGCAAGATCCCAGTGGGGTGAAGTCCCAGAGCCAGATCCTGCTGGGTAGGGACCCCGTGGTGGGCACTGGCCCCAGCTCAGGCAGGGCTGCTGTCTGGGCAGCCACAGTGAGGGCAGCAGCGTGCCTGGCCCAGGGGAAGGGTTTGTGCAGAGCAGCAGTCTGGTGGGACACGTGGCTCTCGTGGTGGGATGGGGCTGGGACTGAGGAGCCCGGGGTGGGTGCTCCATGTCCTGATGGGGCTGCTCTGGGCTGTTGGTGAACAGCTGAGTTTTGGCCTGTGATTCTGCTCTGAAGGAGAGGGATGTTCTGCAGGAAAATGGCAGCAGGAGCCACAGAGAAAAAAGCCAAAGAGCACATTAGAGGTGTGTGGGGGTGAGCGCTGAGCAGCGGCTGCAGCCCGGCCCGGGAGCAGGGACGTCAAAGCAGAAGGCTGGCGAGTGTCAGCCTGGAGGCAGAAACGAATCACTCCCCTAACAAGTGTGATATTCAAGCTGGTGATTTTCTGCATGGCTGTGTCTGCAGATACACGGGGAGACTGTAACTCACAGGCAACAAAGCGCAGCGGCTGCCGCCCGGCGCTGGGGGATGCGGCAGCAGCACGGGGAGGGGGCTGGGGCTCATCCCACCGACACCTTGAGGGGACCCCAGCACTTCTAGGGGGTCAGAGCTGGTCCCCAGCCTGTAGGTTCGTTCTGGGTGAAAGCATGGTGATGTTCTGAACACCAAAACTGGGGGTTTTTTTTCCTCCCCAAATGAATCTGTGCAGCTTTTTGTTTGGGAGAAACAGGTTCCTTCACTTAAAACCAGCTTTAAATGGGAAGTTCAAACAAGCAGTGGAGGAGTAAAGGTGTAAGCAGCATGACCTGGCTCCTCTTTGCCAGCTCTCTTGCTCTCTGTACTCCTGCAGGCTGGAGCTGAAGGTGCCCCAGTGCTGTCACTGCAGCTCTCTCCAGGCTCGAGGCTCTACCTGGCTTAGTCCAAACCACCAGCACTGGGAAAAAGTGAGCAGGGGCTGGTGCTGGTGGGGAGAGCTCTGCAAACCTGAGGGCCCAGAGCTGCCAGCAGCAGCATCCCCAGGCTCAGCCCCGTGTCAAAGCTGGGCAGTCCCTGCTGGCTTCCCCAGCCCAGCAGTGTGGGGGGCTGCCGGGACCAGTCACTGCTGGAGGCAGGTGACAGTGATGTTTCAGTCTCCAGCTTTGGGTTTCACACAACACAAACACTTCCCACTATTCATTTTCTTTTCCCCCCACTAGGAAAAGGCAGATGTTGTGTGGGCACGTTTGGGTCAGCTCTGGCTGTGCTGCTCCATGCACTGCTCATCCCTGGGCTCTGCCCTCGTCTGAGTGTGCTCTGGGATGCCACAGCTGCCGTTGGGCATGGAACCCTTCAGCTTTGTTCAAAGCCAGGAGATGGCATTCTTGAGAAAGGCTTTGCAAGGAGAGAAAAACATCTTTCATTAGACATTAGGCACGCTTTGGCTTAATCCAGACCAGAGAGGTTTCTGTAGTGCTTGACTCCCTTGCTTTTTGATCTTTACTATGTGATTACAGCGGTGTGCTGGCAGCTCTGTGTCTGCCCAACGTGCTGCCCTAAGGCAGGAGCAAGTTTCTGGATACCACCCTCCAGAAAGTGCTGCCAGGTGTGGTAAGTCCAGTCGTTCTCCCATCCTTGTGTCCCAGACATCATCTCCTCCTCCTCCTCCTCACAGAGGAGCTTGCAGGCTGCTGGAAGGGAGCATTTTGAGCAATTACTGGTTTTATGCAGCTGGGTAATTAATAGTGGAGGGTCCTGGTGCTTCAGGGTGAGAGCTGCACCAGTCTGGCAGCCACGAAGCTCTGCTCCCACCGTGCAAGGCAGGCTGATGCCTTTCCTCTTGCTGTCCCCAGCTGTGGATGCAGTGCTCAACCTTCTGAATGCAGGTTGAGATTCCTTCCTCTTCCCTTCCCTTCTCAGTAGTTCGACTCTAAACAAAAAAGACCCCATCACCCCGTGGTGAGGCTCTGCCTGCCCTGTGTCCCATGGGGCCAGCTGGACATGGCTGGGGAGAGGATGCATCTCCTGCAAGGCCTGCTCCCTAAATCAACCAGGTTTGCAGCAGAAGCAGCTGGTGCACTGGTGTGCTGCAGGCAGCAGCGTGGGCTGGTGGGGTTGCAGCACCCACAGCTGCAGCAGCCTGAGGAGCACCCCCCTGCTCCCAGGGCTCGTGTGCTGGGAGAGGAGGGGAGTGTGTCTGTGGTTGTGTGGGGGGACTGGAGCTTCTCAGGGTGAGTTAGAGAGGGGGTGCCTGAGTGTTCTTCATCCCAGCACCGTGGTTCTGGCTGCATTGCAGACACTGTCCCGTCCCCCCCCACTGCAGCTCACTGATTGCTGGTAATTACCTGTCACTGGGGAGTCAATGAACAGTTTCCATCCTGGCTCCATCTAGCCCACACCATTTGAACCTGTGTTGGTTTGGAAGCAGGCAGGGGGTGCAAAGTTAAGGCCATCTTTGAAAAGATGGTTGTGTTATAAAGAAACTGTCCCCAGGAAGTTCCCACTGTGAGGAAAGCTCCCTGAGCTCTGCTCCTTGCCTGGCTGTGCTGTCAGCCCCAGCAGGCGTTGGTTCTGCAGCCTGTGTGAGGAATTGTCCTCCTCAGGAGTCCTGAGCAATGAGGGAAGCAGCCACTAAAGCAGCTCCCTGTGAGGCTGCTGTTTATGGTCCCTTCTCTCTTCATTCCACTGCCAGCACTGACAATGCCAAGCACATCTTTTTAAGGTGTTTCCCTCATTGTTTCTGCATTAGCGAATAAACAGTTGAGCAGCTTGAGCCTGAATTCCCTTAAGAACAACAAAAACAAATCAGAAGATCTGTTTGCAGCCCTCTGAGGAGAAATCAAGGCTGGAAAGCTCAGGGGGCACCTGGTTAATTTTTCATGGAGCACTCAAGCACGCTGCCAAGCTGCTCTGTCACCAGGCTGGTCCTTGGTGCCCTTGGGCACACGGTGGAGGTGCAGCACTGGCCCTGGAGCTGCACAGACCCTGGCACCCATGGTTCCCCCAGCAGTCTCCCACAGGTAATGGTCCCAGAGGAATGAGGGGGGTGCACCAAGGCTGCCCAAGCTCAGGGGTCCCCACTGAGACAGTTTCCTTGGGCAGAAGGGCCACGTCTGGGTGATGCCACCAAGGGGAAAGCAGAGCAGAACCATCTTGTTTTCTAACCAGGGCTGATGTTCTTCCTTTTGCCTGCCGTGGCTGTCCTGGTGGCATCAGGATCTCTGTGTCTTCTCAGGGTACGTCCCTCTGCTCCGATTCCCGGTGACCTGAGCACCACAGCAGTGTGTTCTCATCAGTCCCGTTCTTCCCCCTTTGGCCAAGCCTCTTCTGCTTTACTCTGTGTTTCTGTCCCCACACAGTGATTTGCCTTATTGTTCTTGGGGCTGTGAAAGCTGCTTTAGCGAGACCTGGACATCACAATGTCATTCTCTTTACAGGAATCTGCTTTATCCAAAATGTTTAATGATCAGAGGCCCCTGCATTCAGCAGGAGCCAGGGAGAGGCCAAGTCTGTCATGCCTGAAGGGTCAGTGCTCAGGAGCCCTTCTCTGCAGTGCCAAAGTGCCCCTTCCGTGTGTGCTGACCATTATCACGTCTCTCTTTATGGTAATTTGAGTTTCATACAGTGATTGCCCAAAGTGTGAAGCGATTCAGAAGGGATGAGAACATAAAACCATCTGGTTAACACCCTCTCCCACTTTATCAAATGTCATGATCTAGCCGTGACAGCAAGGCTTTGTGCTCCTGAGGTGCTTGGCTGGGCAGGTTGCAAAGGGAGTGACAACTCCTTAGGTACTTTGGCACCTTTGCCATCCCTTCCTTGGCCTTTAGCTGGGATATTTTTTTGAAGCTGGAATCAGTGTGTGACCAAAGCTGGCTAATCTGCTGGAAAGACTGATTCCCTAGTTTGCAGAAAGCATTACCTCTGAACAAGCATTTCTTTTTCTGGACTAGTATTGTTCAGAGCTGGGGAGCAGCCCAAGCACCCCTGTCATGAGCGAGCACATCAGGGGGATGAATAATTCACCACTGGCCCTTGGCTGCTGCTGCATCCTCCCCTCAACCACCCACCCTGTGCAGGCTGGGCTGTGATGCACACACAGGGACCACATTGGGCTGGGATCCACAGAGCAGGGGTTTCTTTATCCTTCCCCCAGGAGCTGCTGCTTTGGTGAGGGAGCTGGAAATAACCTCATGTCAGTCAGACCAACACAGCATTTCCAAATCAGCGGGGCTCTCTGTCAGCTCAGGGTACCTGTAAAGCTGTGACACCCCCATTGAGCCACCTGACCATGATGCCACAATTCCTCCCCATTGAATTCCTCCTGCTCCTCAGCTATCAAAGGGGTGATGAGCCATCCAGGTCCCTGACAGGTGCTGTTGGCTTTGGTAAACGTTGGGTAAGGTCACAGCCTGCAGGTAAGTTGAGATGGGAATACTGGGAATGTCCTGCTGATCTAGATGGTGAGTACCTGGCTCTGTTACCATCTCCATGACCTGACTTTACGCTCAGAAAGGTGCTGCCTGGTCGTTCATTTCTCACCCATGACGTGTGACACATCCCCCCTGGCTGGGCTGGCTGTGAGCACAGAGCTCAGAGCTGTGGTACCTGTGGGAGGTGGATGGTATTTTGACTCATTTTTTTCCACCAAACCTTCCATTTTATTTGGAAAGCCCCTGAGTGTTTTCTCAGGGCATGACTCTGGAGGCACCCTGGCAGGACGAGGCAGCCGGGGTGTGTGGCCGAGCTGCCTCGTGCCCGCGGGTCGCTGCTCAGCCATTCACCCAACACCTCACGTCTCCAGGGAAATATTTGCAGTAGAAGCTGCCAGAAAGCATACATTGTTTGTTTTGCTCCCCACCAATTCTTCTGGACGTCCTTGATAACATCTTTCCTGCTGTGAAGCTCTCTATATAGGAGATGCTCCATGCAGCTCACCTCCAGAAGACAGGGACAGCGGCTGGAGAGAGCCTCGCACGCAGGAGCTGGGTCAGGTAAGAGCAAACGTGCCTCAGAAAGTGTGCTCTCAGCTTCTGCTTCTGCAAACCTGACCCTTCCCAAAGGAGAACCCCTCGGTGTGCATCTGGGAGTGCTGGCTTTTTTAACAGCAGTTGTTCTTGCCTGGTACCTGCCTCAATTAAGCTCCAACAGGTAAAACGTGGCTCGGTTCTCACGTCGAGTGCCTCCAGAGGAGACTCGGGTGTTGATGGTGTTTGTTTGCAGGCCTTGAAAACAGAAAGGACAGGTCAGAGCTTTCATAAGCCAGGATTGCTTACATTATTTTTGGCAGGCCTGTTATCTAAGACTTTTAACCAGGTCATATTAGACCTCTCACTTGTTTTCATCCCTTTTTGGTGTCAGCAGCTTCCTCTCTGCTTTTGCCTTCCCCAGCAAGCATTCCTCCTTCTTCTTCTTTCCTCCCTCCCTCCCCTGCCTGCTGCTGCCTGTTCCAGCATCACACTGGGACCAATCACCTTTTGCAGTTACCAGGACCGAAGATGCCGGTGTTCTGGGCTCTTTTGCTCCTCTGCAGCCTGCTGACCCCTTCACAAGGGCTTGGAACCCTCTCCTCGCTCGCCAAAGGAGACGGAGGTGGTAAGTGTGGAGAAGAGACAGGGATTCTCTTTTCTTTGGGACCAGTTCTGCTCTTTCTGTCTCTTGACCATGATCAGAAACCCACAGGCTGTTCCAGGCCTGTCCAGCAGTGGTGGCCACGCTGGGAATTTGTATTTATAAGGTGCTTTTGGAGGAGGCACTTCAAACACTTTACAGCAGCTGGTGCCACCACCACTGTTGTGTAAAGAGAGAAACAGAGGGGCAGGAGCAGCCAGGCTGACACAACATGCTCGTGTGCCAACTCCACACAGCTCACAGTCACCTCTCATTGTTTTTTTCAGATGTTAAAGCTTCAGTGGCCAAACGTGACCTCCGGAAACCTCGAGGTGGTCTCCTCGGCAGCAACCTGCTCAGTGGTCTCCTTGGGAAAACTAATCCTCTTGGCCAAGTCCTTGGTGGAGGTGGTGCTGCTGGTGGTCTCCTAGGTGAAGATGGTCTCCTTGGCGGTGTCCTCGGTGGAGATGGTCTCCTTGGTGGTGTCCTTGGAGGAAAGGGTCTCCTCGGTGGAGAGGGTCTCCTTGGTGGAGATGGTCTCCTTGGTGGTGTCCTTGGAGGAGATGGTCTCCTTGGTGGAGAGGGTCTCCTTGGTGGTGTCCTTGGAGGAGATGGTCTCCTTGGTGGAGAGGGTCTCCTTGGTGGTGTCCTTGGAGGAGATGGTCTCCTTGGTGGAGAAGGTCTCCTTGGTGGTGTCCTTGGTGGAGATGGTGTCCTTGCTGGTCTTCTCGGCAAAGACGGTGTCCTTGATGGTCTCCTTGGCAAAGATGGTCTTGTTGATGGTCTCATCGATGCTGTCCTTGACATTCTCATTGGCAAAGGTGGTGTCCTTGCCAAAGATGGTCTCGTTGGCAATCTCTTCGGTAGAAACGGTGAAGATCTCACAGGGTGAGTGAGTGGGAGATGAGTGTGGGGGGGGACGCGAGGGGTGTCCCTGAGCAGCCCTCAGTGTGCCTGGGCCATGCTGAGGGAAGGAGGCTCTGGTCTGGCCCCTGCTGTCTGAACACACAGAGCCCCTCTTTCCCCTCCTGGGACAAGTTCACAAAGCAGGGTCCAGCTGTGGAGTTTCCGTGTGTGCAAAAGTGCCTCGTGTGTGCTCCTGGCTGCCAGGGATCCCTGCTGACCCAGGGCAGAGGGGACCCCGAGACCACATCTCTGCTAACTGGTCAGGGCACTGAGGGCTGAGGGGACAGAGCTGCCACTGCACAGCCGTGCTGCTCACTGCCTTTCCCTTGTTTCAACCACCCAGGCCAAAAATTGTGAACAACACCCTCCCCACAATAAGGCTGCGCTCGGTGCCAGGCGTTGGGCACGAGGTGGGCTTCAACACACAGCTGCTGGTCGAGACCCCCAGGTACAATGTGTCCTTGGGGGGCTGGCTGGGGGTGGGAGGGGGTCACCATCTCTTTGGGAAGCAGCCGGTCAGCAGCTCCCCTGAGCCACGTGCTGTGTTTGCCCCGTGCAGCTCGTTGGGAAGGGCTCTCTGCGTGCAGGTGGAGGCTGATGTGCTGCTGCTGGTCCAGGACCAGTGGGCATCTCCCCAGAGTAACCAGCAGTGCAGGACTGTGGACATCAGCATCCGTCTGAGGTGGGCAGCGTGTGGGATGAGCGTCTGTGCTCGTGGGGTGCTTGTGGACAGTGCGTGGCCTCTGTGGCACTGGGGCTGCTGCTGGCCATCAGAGGCTGTGCCTTTGTGCCTGATGCCTCTGAGGCTGAGCTGCTGCTGGCCTGGGAGGGGAACTGCTGACCTCCCTTTCACAACTTGGGCTCAGGGTTGTGCTGGGAACCCAGCACAGGGACAGATTCAGAGGGGTTGGGTTTGCACTTCATATGGCCCTGGACGGTGCAAGTGAGGCCTTGGGTTTCTCTTGTGCAAAGTACTTTTATTTCCCAGCCATTACCCTACATCACTTTTTCTGTCCTATTTTCCTGCTTCCCAGACCTAAAGTGCCAGTTCTGGATCAGCCTCTGAAACAACTCCTCAGTGATGCCCTGCATGGGGTGGTGAGTCTGCAGAGCCACGGGGCAGGGAGGGGAGGGATGGAGGGAGGGATGGAAGGAGGGAGGGGGCAGATCTCTGCCCTGCCTGGCACCTGCTCCCCCCAGCGCCATCCCCTGTGCCAGCCCCTGCCAGCAGACAGCTCTCTGAGATGTGTTGAGCAGGTTTTGGAAGAGGAGCAGAAGCCCACCCTGGCTGTGACAGCTCCTGCTGCTGCTCACGGTGACAGAACACAGGGCTGTGGGTCCCTGGGCTCTAACTTGCCTCTGTCTCCCCAGGGCTGTGACATTGTCAACACCAGACTCAGTGCAGTGAGCACCCTGCTTGGCTCCAGGGCTGGTAAGTGCTGGCACCCTCCTCCTCCTCCTTCTCCTCCTGCTCCCATGGGAGCCCCCACACTTTGGTCTGGTTCTGGGTTTTTTTTTTTTCCCATTGGGTAAATACAAATATTTTACCTTCGTGAGGACACAGGGCTGAGCTCCAGCAGAGCTCCAGCAGAGCTCCAGCAGACCATTCACTTTCCCCTGCCCCAGGGCAGCAGCAGGCAGCTCTTCCTGCAGCAGCTCTTGCTTTTAGAAACATCAGTTTTACTGTAAAACGATGCTTTCTGTTGGCTTGTCCAGCCTGGGAGCACTGCAGGGAGTTGCAGCTGGTTCTGATACCTCTTGAGGCCACGGGGTTTGGGAGCAGCCCCCTGTGAGTGCAGCTCTCACAGCCTTTGCTCCCTGTGTCCCGCAGCCACGCTCCCGCTCGGGGCTCTGGGAGATCTGCCCCCCTTTTCCATCCTCAGCAGTGACACCATCCAGATGCAGCTCAGTGTAAGTGCCAGTGCTTCCCCTGGCCCCGTGTTGGCAGAAGGTTGGCGACGTGTCCTTCTGCCTGGCAGATGCGCCAAGGGCAGAGCTCAGAGGTGTGATCCTCTCCCCGCGCTCCGGGCTGGGCTGAGTGCCCGGCATCACCCTGAGCCTCACCGATGTCCTTCCCTTGCTCTGCATCCTGCAGCTCCTCGGTGGGGATGCAGAAGGGGCCGGTGTGGCAGCCTCCAGCCGGGGCCAGCCTCTGGCTGCCAGCCTGGTGCTGGCCACCGGCCGCCCGCCACGGCTCAGCCTGGCCCCGCGTGGCCTCGGCATCCTGCTGGAGCCCATCCGGGCACACGCGCCCTTCAACCTCAGCACCGCCGGCTCCACGGCGGCTCGTGGTGCTCCTCCACACAGCCAGGTCAGGCTCCCGTTGCTTTTGGGTTGCCCTCAGGGTGCTGGACACCGTGGGCTTGCATTTGGTGGCAGGGTGCAGCCCAGCCCAGCCAATGCCACCGGTGCTGTTCCCACAGGTGCCCAACAGCATCTCACAGTCCACGTCTGCCTGGCTCCCGGCCACCCCCCAGGTCAGTCACCTCCTTCGTGTGTTGTTGTGTGTCCCCACTGCCCCCCAGCCCCACAGGGACCCCCTGGCCCTGAGCTGGCCCTGCCTCACGCAGCTCGCCAGGGTTTCGCCTGGCC
Organism: Urocolius indicus; assembly: GCA_013401255.1. Lineage (NCBI taxonomy): Eukaryota > Metazoa > Chordata > Aves > Coliiformes > Coliidae > Urocolius > Urocolius indicus. The sequence continues at coordinate 60,175 of WBNH01008526.1, forward strand.
CCGTGCCGCTGGAGCTGCGCGTGCGCGTGGCCGATGAGCCAGCCGTGGCCGTCAAGGATGGAAAAGCCACGGCCACCCTCAAAGCCTCCGTCGACGTCTCCAGGCCCTCCAGGCAGCCCTCCCAGAGGCCCCTCTTCTCCCTCAACACGGTGAGTGGGCTCCTGGGGGATGAGACCCCTGCAGTGGGGCACGGGGTGAGTCTTGGCTGCTCTCTGGAGTAGCCTCAGCTCGTCCTGCCCTTGGCTGGGGGGTGTTTATGCTTTGAACTTACCACGTCTGTGGGATGGTGGTGCCCAGTCCTTTAAGTGCTCACAACCAGGCACAAGTGAAATGTTTAAGGAGTATCTCAGGCTCCAGTATCTCCAGACTGCAGGAAGGATGAGCACTGGGGAGAGGGATACACAATGCCATCTGTCAGCAAAGTGCAGTTTCTTGGCACAGACGGCTGTGTTTGCTCAGAGTGGGTTATGTACAAACCCTCTGGAGTTTCTCTCAGCCCTTGGACCCATTTGCACAGTGAAACCAGCTCGTTTCCTCTCTTGTTCTAACTTCAGGACATTGTTCTCAACGTCATCCCATCGCTCTCTGACGGCAAGCTGCGAATCTCGGTGTCTCTGGACAGGTAGAGCTGAGCTCTGAGGCTGCTGTGGGTGGGAGCAGCTCTGCCTGGGGATGCTGCTGGGACAGGATGGGGCTGCTGGGACAGGATGGGGCTGCTGGCAGTGACTGAGGAGCGTGGGGTAGATGTGGTAGCAATGCAAAGGGCTGCTGGAGCCTTCCTGTCTCCTCCCAGCCACGGCCTCAGGCCAAGAGCATCTCTGAAGTGATGAGACAGCTGTAGAGAAGTTGCCCTGTTTTCAGAATCGTTGTGGTTTTATGTGGATGAAACAAATTCCAGACCAGGAAAGGGCCTGAGCAACACGTGGGAAGGAGGAGGAGGAGGGTTGCACCCAGTGCACCCTGACTCTGCCTTGGTTTTGTTTTGTAGCATCACCCTGACACAGGCACCCCTGGGACTCGACCAGCGCAGTGTAAGTGCATTCTGCTCCGGTTCTGGGTGCTGCAGGGAGAGATCTGACAGCCAGAGACCCTGTGTGGGGAACGAGAACCGAAGTGACTGTTCTTCAGTCTTCGTGTTCCTTCTTCTGTTGGCAGAAGCCAATTGCTGTCTGCCCCGTGATCCCCTCTGCCCCGTGTCAGTGGCACGTGGTGCATGTGTTTGCTTGTTGGCAGTGCCCTGGGGGTGCTGGGCAGGGGAAGGGGGGCAGAAATAATTGAGAAGCAGTTACCCAAAGAGCATGTTCCTGTGTGCCCCCCACCCTCAGTCCTGGAGGAGCTTCACTGAAGGAAGCTTCCCAGTGCCTGCATATCACCGCTCTGAGCACCCTGCAGTGGCAGAACTGTGCTGATGACACAGACGTTGCTGTTTTCCTCCCAATAACTGCTGCTCTCTGTGTGCTGACACCACTGGTCTTCCCTTGCAGATCCCTCAGCTCGCAGGATGGCTCAGGCAGGTCCTGGAGGCTGCACTCGTACCTGCCATCAATGGTACTGCCCAAGGCTGCTCCCCAGGGCTCACCCTCAGCTGGCTCTGGGGCTCTCCCCCTTGCCCCTCTGCGAGCAGCTGGGGTTCCCCTCCCCATGACACGGTGCTTTGCTGTTGCAGATGCCTTGCAGCTCTCGATCCCTCTGCCCAGCGTTCTCAGCAGCAGCCTCAGGAACGTCCAGGTTGCCGTCACTGACGTAAGGAGACATTTCCCACCACGCTGCCTGGGGAAGGGAGGGATGAGCCCACTCTGGGGCAGGGACTTGTGCAGCCTAAAGTCTTGTGCCACCCCTGGCCAGCCCCATTTCCCATGGGCTGCTCCTGGTTTCCAGGAGGTCCCTCTGTGTGGGGCCACGGGAAACCTCACCTGGGGTACAGGGAGGAGCTGGTGCAAGGAGTTTGTGGTGAGGTGGAGGTTGGTATGTTCTCCCAAGTAACAAGTGACAGGACAAGAGGAAAAGGGCTCCAGTTGTCCCAGGGCAGCTTGAGGCTGGAGCTGAGGCAGAACTGTTTCCCTGAGAGAGGTGTCAGCCCCTGTGCCAGGCTGCCCAGGGAGCTGGGGCAGTGCCCAGCCCTGGAGGGACCCCAGAGCCGTGGGGCTGAGGTGCTGAGGGCTGTGGGTCAGTGCTGGGCTGGGCAGGATGAGGACAGGGCTGGGACTCAAGATCTTTTCCAACCAAAGTGAATCCATGAAAGCCTGAATGAGAAAACTGGGTGTTTTTGTGCTGCTTCTCTCAGGCTGACAACTCTTTCGACCAGACTGCTCTGAAACAATCCTGCTCAGTTGGACCCTTCAGCCTGCTCACCATCTGAGCCACAAGCCCCAGAGCCCTGTTCTCTTCTGCTCTCTCCACTGTCCCTTGAGCACTGCCCTGTGCTGTTGCTGTGGGCCGGGAGAGGACAGGCAATGTCTCTGGTCCTGCCACAGCCTGGCACTGGGGCAGGGAAAGCTGCTTGGTGTTGGGGATGATTCTGTGGCCACTTTCTGACCTCCATAGTTAGGCAGCAGAGCTTACTCTTGGGCACAGAGATTGTCCTTTCAATAAAATCCTTCATTGCCTCAGTATTTCTCTCTCTGAACACTCATTGGATGTGGGTTTCTGGCTGCCAGCACCCACGTGTCTCCCCGTGTCCCTGTGCCACGTGCCCACGGGCAGGCAGCGCAGCAGAAAGAGGAGCCTGCACTCAGAGTGAACAAGCTGCTACCTCACAAAGCATTTGTGAAGCTCAGCCTGTGGCACGAGGTGTGAAACAGCAGCTGCTGTGGGAGCTGGGGTCTGGTGCACAGGGGCAGCCCATCCTTGCTGCAGGCACAGAGGAGCTGAGCTCACACCTCTGGGCTGCTTTATCCAGGAGCCTGTTATCCCCTGATTGTGCCACAGGCACCAGGTTGTTGGCAACACAGGTATTTATCTCACACAGGTATTAAATGTTGAGGACACCAGGACAAAAGTGCCCTTATGGTGTGGATGGAGGAGGAGCCCGTCCCACCCCACGGGGCTTTTCTGGGCCCTGGGGATGGGTGGGAAGATCCTCAGGACCCAGCACTAAAGGAGAAAAAAGCTTCCTGGTGCTTTTCTAGAACCTCTCCACAGACTCTCTGGGAACTTGAACAATTCCCTGCGTGGGACAGGCTGAGTGTGAGCCTTAGCAGCCATTTGTCTGGAATAAGCAGGTTGTGCTGCAGCCCCCAGAGCCTCAGGCTCCCTGTCCTCTGCTGGGTTCTCGGGTAACAGTGCTGCCTGCTAACTGGGTATCTGATAACCTGTTGCTCAGTGCAGTTGCTCATTTCACAAATCTTTACTGGAATGCATTAACCCCACAAATGCTGCTTCACCCCCCCTGACCCAGCAGCTCTGTGGCACAGAGCAGGAGCCTGTGGGACCCACCTGCACTGATGGGGAGCTCGTTTCAGGCAGCAGCATTTTGCCAAGAAGCAAAGCAGCCCCCCTGCCCCTTCCCTGGGGCTGCTCTTCCCCCCCCAGCCACTCTTGCTCACAGGGGCAGCAACAACTGCCAGTGTGATTGCTGAATGCTGCCCCACAACACAGAGCCTCTGCAGAGAGCTGTGTGCTCACAGAGGCAGGGCTGGGCACAGGGAGGATGGATTCAGAGGCTGGGGCAGTGTCCCGGGTGCTCAGAGGGAAAGAAACCCCTTTGCTTTGCTGCCGGCAGGAGCTGGGGACACGGGCTGGGATGGGACTCCTGGTTTTCCTGTTCATCCCTGAGGGATGAGAGCTCAACCTGCCCAAAGGTTCCCAACACAGCAAAGCAGCAGCTGGGTCTTTTCCTTGCAAATGTTGCCTCCCACCTCCATTGGCTGGACAGAAGGAACTCAGCTGGGGTTTTGCCTCCAAACGCTGTGCTTTGGACTCTGCTGGGTGCTGCAAGGACACGGGTGTATGTCATGCTCTTGTGCTCAGGTTTAGTAAAAGCCAATGCTCTCTGCAGTCACAGTGGGTGCTCACACCTGTGAGGGTGAACCCCAGGGGCTCAGGACAGACCCTGCTGTGTGGGACTGTGTGGAGCCCCTGCCAGGCTCCAGCCCGTGCCCACCCGACACCCGCTGCAGGGTGGGCACAGAGGTGGCTGCAGCAAACGCTGCCTTGGACCCAGAGCTGTTGACCTCCTTCCAGGGTCCAGCCCCGAGGCTGTGGGGGTCTCTTGGTTGTCTTGAAGACCCCTCATACCATCACCAGCTCTGGGCTTGACCGAGGGTTTGTCCAGGGAGCGTTGGGGTGCACAGGAGTAACTCACCCACCGATGCCTGTGAACCACAGAGCTTGTTTACACTCAGGCTCTTTCCTGTGGCTCAGCTGCCCCTTGGAGCAATGAATCCTTCCCTAGTTTAAGGTTCTAAAACCAGTAGTTGCTCCTGGGGTGAAAAATAATAGCTGGGATGGCTGTAACATCGGTGCCTTTGGGACTGCTCTGCCCCAGACCCACCCCGAAAACCACCTGGAGCTCAGGCTCAGGTTTTTCAATCCTCTTTCATGCTCCTTTCCCCTTCCATTTCCTTCTCTATTTATTTCCTCATTTTCTTTTCTTTGTTGTCTGAAGCCTCCTTTAAACTGCCAGCATGTTTCTTGGAGGCACAAGCTATCTGCTGCATAGCTCTGGGTGACAGGCAGCAATGAGTGCAGCTGGTGTGCTGTAAATCCACACCCTCCTTAGCTCCTGCTAGCTCCTGTTGTAATCAGCCTTGTGCTGCTTCTGGATGTCATTAACTCCTTGGGAGGTAATTGCTAACCTCTCACCAGCCTCAGACCCTCCTGCCCTGCTGAATAGGATGGAGCATCCCCTGCAGTGGAGCTGCCCTGAACCATCCCTGGGAGGGTCCCTGTGGCATCCCCCTGGCCCCCAGCTCTCTGAGGAGGCTGCACAGGGACTGTACTGCTCAGGGAATGCTCTGGGCTCTGCATGTCCCACGGAGATTCAGAGGTACAGAGGGGAGATGGGAGGGTGTGAGGGTTCTAGCTCTCTGCCTAAGCAGGGCTGTCTGCATCTGCACCAGAGCTGTGGCTGTGCCAGGCTCTGTGACCCCCTCTCTGTGCCTGGGGCTGGCAGCAGGGCTGGGGGTGTGGGGATTCTCTGTGGCTGGGGGCTGCTGTGTACTGGTACCCCCTTTCTCTGCCTTGGGCCACCTAGGGAGAGCAAAGCAAGAGAGACACTGAATAGCCAGGAGCAGCAACAGCCCCCTGTGCCACAGCCTATGCCACAGCTATTGCCAGCCACGCTGGGAGCTGCACAGCAGCTGGGAGCATCCCCTGCCCGGGGACGTGTGTCCCTGCCCCAGCACCCAGGGCTGCCTGGCCAGAGCCTCCAGCTGCCCCAGGTATGTGCTGTCAGAGGGGGCAGGGGCTGCTGAGCCCCTGGGAGTGGGGTGGCCCCATGCCCCAGCCCAGCAGGGATGCAGTGGCCCCCAGCCCAGCCCAGCTGGCCACGCTCCGGCGCCGCTACGTGCGGCGTTTGGGTCGGGCTGGCACAGGATTCACGCAGAGCCAGCGAAGGGGAACTCTCAGTGCCCCATCCCTGCCCCATCCCTGCCCAGGCTTTCCTGCTTCCTGCAGCCAGGCTATTTAAGAGCTGCTGCCTGGGTGGCTGCGAGGCCGTGGGCAGCCCCGTCGCCACATCAAAGGCTCCAGGTAAGAGGCAGCGTGGCCACGCAGCTCCTGCCCCTGTCCCCTGCCCCACAGCCAGGTGTAGCTGGGCTTTAAAAGCAAGAACCTTCGTGCTGGTTTGCTTTGATTCCTGTGGCAGACTGAACCATTGATGGCTATTCATGGTTAAAGCTGGCAGAGCCACCTCTGGGCTGAGCCCACGTCTGGGTCCGTTTGAGTGTGGGATGGGCTCCACAGCCCGAGGTGTTACAAAGGTTCATTGGTGCTGGGCACGGGGGGATTCTCCACCACAAACCTGCCCCTGACTCAGCAGCTTGCTTCTCTTGTCTTTGCTGCAGAGCTACAGAATCATTTGGTGACTTTACCTGCCTGTACCAAGGCTCAACCTGTCCCTGCTGTGGCTTGGAAATCAGGGTCCCTCTCCCTTTCATCTGGGGGGCTGTGGGGGATGGAGGCTCATAGTCTTGGGTCTTTCTCACTCCTGATCTTTGCACAGCTTCAGGTATCACTGGCCCCTCTCCCAACCGGCTTCGCTGGCTTTTGTGTCTCCAAGGATCCCCAGAGGTATTGTTTGAGCAGATGAGCGTGACCCTCTCACAGCTGCCTGTGCAGATAGTCCTGTCTGTGGGAGATGGAAGCTTCAGCAGTTAAACTTTATCCTACTGCAATTAGCATGAGGTTTATTAATTGATGTCAGTATAAAGCTGCCCATCACGTTGTTGGGAAGTTTGTTACAACGACCAAGCTGGCAGAAGGGACTCGGGTTTCTTTCCTCATCTTGGTGAGCAGAACTCAGAGCCGTTTTCGGCTTATCAGATCTCACCTCAGCTGGTGTAAATCGGGGCTCATCTGCAGAGCTTTGCCCCTGCAGCACGCTCAGCTTCAGCTGAATGCACCAGCCCCATAGCTGCTGTCAATGGCTGCAGGCACAGCCGCCTGCTTCCTCACCTGCTCTCTCTGAGAGCTCTTCTGAAAGAACCTGCCAACCATTTGGGTGTCCTTTCACAATGCTCCTCACGTCTCCCAGAGACCCTCCAACAAATCCCACTGATTTTATTTTACGTGATTTTCAATGGGAGCTGCTCAAGCCTCTCTCTTTCTCTCCTGTTCAATAATCACAGCTCCAGGAGCTGTGCATCATCACACGCTGATCAAAGGGAGAATGGAAAAGACAGTCTAGTGAATTAAAGTCTAATTTAATTGTGCCAAGAACTGTCATAGAGGGATTTTTTCCCCCCCCCCCAAGTATCTGGAGCTATAAGGCAGTTGCTCAGCCTGACCTAAATACAGCTCTGCCAGTGCTGAACCTCTGCAGGCTGCAGCCCACTTGGTGCTCGTCTCAGCAGAGGATGCAGGGGGTCGGGCTCAGCCGTGGGCTCTGCAGGCGGCTGCTCCCTGCACTGGGACCCAGAGCTCTCTTCATTTCTCTGCAAACACCTTCCTGGGCATAAACAAACACTCCACGGCTGCTGGTTGTAACCCCGAGGAGTTCAGCTCCTGCGGGAACGTGAGCTCCTTGAAGGTCCTTTTGGCTGGAGGCAGATCAAACAGAGAGAAAAGGGGCTCTTCTGAGAGATGAGAAAAACAAACAACCTGCCCACGGAAAAGTGAGTCTGATTCTGGCTCTGAGCTGGGCTTCAAAGCCACTCCGTGCTCTTGGCAGCAGGAAGGACACGATGCTGACACACACCCTGTCCCACCCGCTGTGCCCCTCTCAGCCTTCTTCTTTCAGGGCTGTTTTGGAGTGGTTGGACGGCATCTGTCTGTCCCTGTACAAGGTCCTTCTGCCTCATCTCCATCCCTCTTGCTCTCTTCAAGATGGCATTTTCTCCTTTCAAGCTTCCCTGGGGGCTGCCAGGCCCCCAGACCTGCTGTGGGTCAGCCTGGACAGCCACGGAGATGTCAACAGCACGTTACTGTGCCTCGCTTGCTCCCTGAAAGCCAGGAGTGGTTCAGCCTCTCTGGGTGGGAAAAGGATGCTGTGGGTCCCCTGGGGCTGGGGGCTGTATGTCCAGGGGGTACCTGCCCATGTGAAGGATGGAGAATCAGCCCGGTGCCCAGGCCGTGTGTTGGTGCTTGGGCTGATGTGAGTCTCTCCACAGGTGCCAGGTCAGGAGATGCTGCTCTTCTGGTGTCTCGTCCTTCTTGGGGGCCTCCTGCCCACCTCCCAAGGCCTCATCAACCTGGGCAGTGCTCTTGGGCTGAACCCAGAGCAACCCAAAGACGGTGAGCTGGGTGGTGGTCGTGTTTCCCAGGGGGTCTCATGGCACAGTGACCGCGTGCCTGCCTCCATCCTGACGTGTCCTGTGTCACACTGGGGTTGTGGAGCCTCCCTCTGCTCAGCAGGGACCTGCTCAGCTCCATGGGGATCCCAGCTCTGTGCAAGGGTGCTCCAGGGGTCCCCGTGAGACCTCATGAGCACATCAGCCTCATGGAACCGCATCAGCCTTTCTCATCAATGAAATCCTTCCAGCAGTGGGAGGCTGATTGGTAACTGGGGTTTCCTTGGTGCAGGGCTGCTTGGTACTGGTCTGCTTGGCAGCAGAAAAGGTGGATTGCTTGGCACAGGCCTTTTAGGTGAAGGTGGGCTACTCGGTACCGGTCTCCTCAGCAAAGGAAGCCCGAGCACAGGCGAGAGTGGAGGAAACGAACCCAGCAGATCTGGCATCCTTGGCACAGGCCTCCTGGGTGAGGAAGATCTGCTTGGCACGGGTGTGCTTGGGAGAGGGGGGCTTCTGGGCACTGGAAAGCAGAACAGTAACGGAGGTCTGGCTGTTGCAGGAGGACAACTTGGCAGCAGTGGCCTGCTCGGCACTGGCATCCCTGCCGGGGAAGCTGCTGGCGGTGGTGACCTTGGCAACAGCCTCCTTGGCAATACAAACCCTCCTGGACAGAAAGGGCTGCTTGGCACGGGGCTGCTTGGAAAAGGAGGTCTCCTGAGCAATGGAAGTCTACCTGGTCTCGGTGGTGTTCTAGGTGGAGGAGGATTGCTGGGCGAAGGAGGATTGCTGGGCGAAGGAGGACTGCTGGGTGAAGGAGGATTGCTGAGTGGTGGAGTCCTTTCCAAGTCAACACCTCTTGCTTGGTAAGTCGTGGTGACGCTGCAATGGGCACTGTGGGAGGTGGGGGAATCTCCTCTCTTGGAGGTGGTCACGATCCGTCAGGACACAGCCCCGAGCAGCCTGGGGCTGCTCTGAAGTTGGCTTTTCGTGGAGTGGGGGTTGGTCCTTCCCCATCTCCACTTTTAACTAGGAATATCCATACAGGTCAGACAATGAACAGGCAGAGATGGGACTGTAGGGTCTGATCCTGCCTTTTTCAAGGGGAGTTTCCCTTGGTGTCACCCCCCAGGCTGAAGGCGCTGAACCTCGAGAACGCCCGAGTGTCTTGGAAGATCCAGCCCGGGGGTGAGCTGGTGCTGAACCTGTACTCCAAGCTGGTGCTGCGCTTGCCAGGGTGAGCAGGGGCTGGTGAGGGGGTCACGAGGGCCTGAGGGTGGTGGAGTGCACAGGACATCCCCAGGGGTTGGAAAAACGTCCCCACACGCTGAGCAAGCACAGGGTGATGGATGAAAGCTCTGCTGCCTCTCTCTGGGGACATGCCCAGCTGTCCTCACTCCAAGGGCCTGATCTCAGTCTGCAGAGGCTGGCAGAGGACGTGACCCTCCTCTGGACATGGAGTTGGAGCAGAGGCTCTTTGCTCCTTTGTGTCACTTGTCCTTCCTCCCCATTAAGTCAGAACTGTCCTGGAAAACCTGCCGTGTCTGTTTGCACCTTCAATGGTCTGCTCACAGGACCAGGAGACTCTCCTGAGCCCAAAACATCGCCCCAGCCCAGCCCACGGCTGCAGCTCGGACACAGATTCAGCTCTTCTGTGCTGCCTTGGCTTCCTCCATAACCCCCCAAGATACATCCTTACCTTTCAGGATTTTTCAGTATCTGAGTGGATCCTCGATAGAAACAAACATCACGTCTCACATTGCCCTGACCCAGGACGGCCCCAGAGACCTCAAGCTGGTGGTGAAGGATTGCAACAACCTGATGGGTGGCTTCAAGGTCAACCTGCAGAAGGGGTGAGTGTGGGAGCACAGGGCTCGTGGCACACCAAGCAGCTGCTCAGGGCAGCCCCAAGGTGATTCTCAGGGCTGGATCCATCACACACAGGAGCTGAGCTGGGGCATTGGTCTGTGCACAGGGAGACAGCTCAAAGAATGAACAACCCTGGCTGGGGTCAGCTCTTGGCAAGTTTGCAATGGGGCACAATTCCAGGCTCAAATCTGGGCACAGATTTCCCCCTTAACAATCAGATTCTGACAACCAGGCAGCAAAGTCCTGAGCATCTCTAACTCCTGCCAAAGCCTGGGGGAGCTCTGGGTTTGCAGCATCTCCTAACACCAGATGAGAGCAGACAACGGGGCTCCTGTGCCCTGCTGAGGGTGTTGCAGAGCAGCAGAGGGGTCGGATTTGCCTCGATGCTGAGCCCTGGATTTTGACAACTTCCCTGTTAATTTTTGTCAGTCTTGTTTTTTTTTTCCCTTCCCTTTCCAGCTTCCTCAGCAACCTGGTGAGCACATTTCTGAACCCTACCCTTCGGTCTCTCGTGCCTGCCCTGGTGAGTGCCTGCAGGGGTAGGACGCTGCCCTTCAGTGACACGAGTGCGCCAGTGCAGCCAGCACGCTGAGACCCTGCTATGTGCAGGCACAGACACACCTCTGTGTGCCATCAGGGAGTCCTGCACACTTCCCTCCCTGGTCATCCTTACAGCCAGAATGCATTTGTTAGCAGTGATCCCAGCTCCATCATGCAGCGTTACGGGGTAATCTGTGGCCAATTGCTTTCTGAGCCACCTCCTGGCACACAGCAGGGCCCTAAGCAGGGGTGACAGCCTCACCCAGAGGAAAGGTGCTTGTTAAGAAACCTGTTACTCTGTTGAACAGAACCTCTGCTGTTCTGAGGACAGGCCTGAACAATTTGTATTGCTATCTGTTTTGCCATGGAGGAAACTCAGCTCCAGGAACTGATTGTTCCACCTGGATTTAAAGTCTGTGAAGCTCTGGTGATGTCAGGGAAAGGTGCTGCTGCACCCACGGCATCCTCACCAGAGCTCTGTCACTTGTTCCCGTTGCAGCTCTGCCCAGTGGTGAATATTTGGGTCAGCATCATCAATATGAAGCTGCAGTTCATCAACCGTGAGTCCTTCAGTTTCATTTTCCTTGTCAGAGTGATGCTGGAGTTCGTGTGTTTGTCCATGTCCCAGGCAGGGGGAGCCTGGGCACAAGGCAGGAGCAGCTCTGCACAAGGCAGGAGCAGCTCTGCTTCGCTGCCTGAGGTCACAGAACCACAACAGCCCTGCTGTTCTCGGGGCTGGTTTTCCAGCTGGGGCCAGACCTGAGCTGCTGCAGCCCTGCACAGAGGACTTTTTCTCCCCAGCTCTGCTCAGTTTGGGTCCTGTGCAGACACAGTTGCTGCCTCGTTGCAAGTGTTGTCCCCCTGTATCCAAAGTATTTCCCATGTGATGCACCAGCAGCTCTCTCGGGTGCCTTGGAAACCCAGGAGGGCTGAGACCCACAGGAAGGATGGGAGTTTATCCTCCCCTGGTGCTGGGGATGGCCCCAGGCTCTGCCAGACTGTCCCCTTGCCAGTGGGGCTGTGGCAGAGTGCTCTGCCAGCTCCAGGACAGGCAGCTGCCTCTGCCCAGCCCCAATGGCCTCTCCCTCTCCCCAGGTGTCATCTCCTTTGGGCTCCTGGGCAAAATCTACTCAGCCCTCTCCAGTCTGCCGGTGACATCGGAGCAGTCTGTGGAGCTGGATTTGCAGGTAGAGCCGTGTCCCAGCCCAGCTCCCCGTGCTGCCACTGCAGCTGCAGCCTCTAAACCCCCCTCCTTGGCTTCTTGCAGGATTCTCCTTTCCCAAGTGTCTTCATCGACTGGCTCCTCAGGAGTAAGTCTGGCCCTGGTGCCAGGATGGGCTCTGTGTGGGGGGGATGCAGCCCTGGAGGGGGTCTGCATGGCCCTGGGGTGCATTCACAGCTGTGGGGGGGGCTGATGCATGTCAGGGCAGGCCCACAAAGCACCTGCACCCCACACGGTCCCGTGTCCCTGGCCCTGGCAGACACCCCCAGCTCCACCTCGCTTCGTGTGCTCAGCAGCTCCCTGGCCAGACAGAGCCTGTGCACTCCTCCTCCTGCCCAGCGCAGCCCTGCAACAGTCACTTCACCTCCCATAAAAGCATTTAGTAATATTTACTTAATAGGAGTGAGTAATGGAGTGCAGGAGGCTGGAAGGGATTAATTAACACTTGCAGAGGTGCTGGGAAGTGTTCGGCTGCATCTGCAGGCAGAGCTGGTACAGGAGCGGGGAAAAGGAGGCTGTCCCAGCTTCCCTGGGGGAGGAGGAGTGCTCAGGGCATTAAATCAGCTCTGCCCAGACAGCTGGGGGCTCTGGGGCTGCTGGCACAGTGGGCACCATGGGGGGCTGCCAGGGCTCAGGGGGGTCAGGCACACTGACCCGAGTCCCTCTCCCACAGCCACAGGCATCGCGCCCGGGAGCGTCCCGTAGCCGTGGGGCTGGCAGTGCCGTGGGGTAAGGATGGGCTGCTGCTGGGGATGGGGCTCAGAGCCCTGCTGGTGCCTGGGCTGGGTGAGATGATGGGGGGAGCATGGGGCTGCCACTCCAAGCCTGAAACCTCAGCTCCACCGTCCCTCCCCGTGCCCCTGAAGGTGACTCCCACCGCTGCACCCGAGGAGGAGGAGGGAGGGATGAAGATGACTCAACACACAGAGGAAATAGACAGGAAAATGGAGAAATACAGTCAAGAAAATAAACTCTGTCTTCTGCATTACATTTCAGCCTTCTCAGACTTTGGTGACTCTGTCCAGCCCCTGGTTCTCTGTGCCCATGGTTAGCTGTGCCAGGGGTTAACCATGCTGCTGGTTCTCTGTGCCCATGGTTAGCTGTGCCAGGGGTTAACCATGCTGCTGGTTCTCTGTGCCCATGGTTAGCTGTTCCAGGGGTTAAGCTGTGCCCATGGTTAGCTGTGCCAGGGGTTAACCATGCTGCTGGTACTCTGTGCCCATGGTTAGCTGTGCCAGGGGTTAAGCTGTGCCCATGGTTAGCTGTTCCAGGGGTTAAGCTGTGCCCATGGTTAGCTGTGCCAGGGGTTAACCATGCTGCTGGTACTCTGTGCCCATGGTTAGCTGTGCCAGGGGTTAACCATGCTGCTGGTTCTCTGTGCCCATGGTTAGCTGTGCCAGGGGTTAACCATGCTGCTGGTTCTCTGTGCCCATGGTTAGCTGTGCCAGGGGTTAACCATGCTGCTGGTTCTCTGTGCCCATGGTTAGCTGTGCCAGGGGTTAACCATGCTGCTGGTTCTCTGTGCCCATGGTTAGCTGTGCCAGGGGTTAACCATGCTGCTGGTTCTCTGTGCCCATGGTTAGCTGTGCCAGGGGTTAACCATGCTGCTGGTTCTCTGTGCCCATGGTTAGCTGTGCCAGGGGTTAACCATGCTGCTGGTTCTCTGTGCCCATGGTTAGCTGTGCCAGGGGTTAACCATGCTGCTGGTTCTCTGTGCCCATGGTTAGCTGTTCCAGGGGTTAAGCTGTGCCCATGGTTAGCTGTGCCAGGGGTTAACCATGCTGCTGGTACTCTGTGCCCATGGTTAGCTGCGCTGGTGGTTAAGCTGTGCCCCTGGTTCTCTGTGCCCATGGTTAGCTGTGCTGCTGGTTAAGCTGTGCCCCTGGTTCTCTGTGCCCATGGTTAGCTGTGCCAGTGGTTAACCATGCTGCTGGTTCTCTGTGCCCATGGTTAGCTGTGCTGGTGGTTAAGCTGTGCCCCTGGTTCTCTGTGCCCATGGTTAGCTGTGCTGGTGGCTTCCTCACACAGCTGAGTGTGGCTGGGGCCAGGGCTGTGTTTTGGGGCTGTGCTTTGGGACAGGTGAGTGCTGGGCACACAGGAGCCTCGCCAGTGCAGCCACCCCATGGGTGACTTCGCATCAACTGCACCAATTCCCAGGATAGAAAGAGAGAGAAGAGCCAGAGGCTGGTGCAGGGGAAAGGTTTTTGTCTCTGCTCACCTGTGTCCTGATCAGTTTGCCATTTCAAAAGGAGATTTTTTTTTTGCTGCTGCTGTTCCCAGCGATTTCACACGGTTAAAAAGAAGGGAAGAGCCCTGAAGTCTAATCCAGCCCTGGGCTTGGCTGATTTGTTCCCACCCGGTTAAGCTTTGAGCTGATCAGAGTCAATGCTATCCTGCCTTGTCATCTCCAAGTGCGTGTGGCTGTGTTCCGTGGTGGGTGAGGTGGATTCACATCCCTTCTGTTACTCCTCACAACAAAAAAAAAGGATCTTTGTTCATCTGCATTCAGCACGTGATTTGGTTCCTTTCCAACCTGCCGAAGGATTTTGTTATTTATCTCTCCCATCAGCTGCAGGAGTAACTCACATGCAAAGAATATGTAATAGCTAAATGTGCTGGAAAGGTGGGGAACCAGCCCCAGAGCCCAGACCAAGCCCTGCCACCCTCTGCCTCTCAAGTTCAAGCAGCCACAGCCATGTGCTCAATGGTAGAAATAACTATTCCCGTCATTTGTATTTATGCAGATTTATTCTGCCCTTGTCCCTCAGCTGCTGGTTCTTTTATTCTCTGTTCCTGCTCCCTGCTTGTTGCCAGTGAGCTGGGAGCTGTTTGACATGAGCAAACATGTCCCTGGGATCCCTGGGACGTGGTGTGGGGCTGAGTTGGAAGGGCCAGCAAGCCCCTGGGCACAAGAGGAGCTCACTCACAGCTGGGAGCTGCTGGAGCCAACACAGGCCCTGGAGCCCCAGCTCTTCCCACCCCTGGTGCTCAGGAGGGGATGGGACCTGCCTCTCACCTGCATTTGCCCTTGGCTTTGCAGTTGGTCACTCCAGCCACGAGCACAGCCACTGTGCCAACCCCAGCCCCAGGGAGCCAGGGATCAGCTGCTCCTGGTGAAGGGCAGCCAAGGGAAAAGGTGATGAGAGCAGCCGAAGGTGCTGGGGAGTGGGAAACGGGGGGTGCCAGCAGCTGGGAGCTGTGGGGCCAGCTCAGGGTGACATTTCCAGCACAGACCTGAGCCCACAGCTGTGGCTCATTCCCCCCATCACCCTGCACTGTCACCCTGCACCGTCCTCTGTCCCCTGTCCCCAGAGCCACTGACCTGCTCCCATCCAAGCTGGGGCTGCTGGAGCGTCCTGGGGCTGTCACTAGTGCTGTTCCAAATCTTCACACCTCAGCTCCTGAGACAAAGTGGGTTTTTTTCCCCCTGTTAAATGGGCTCTGTGCAGGAAGCAAGGCTCTGCCAAGCAGCAGTGGCTCTGGCCAGGGAAGGCTCAGCCAGGGGAGTGAACAGCTCTGTGCAGCTGACCCAAACCCCAAGGTGTTTCAATTCGGTTTCCCAACAGAGATATTTGATTTCAGAGCACTGTGAGGGTTTGTTTTTCATGAGAGAACAACATTTTCCTGCAGCTCCTGCACTCTGTGGCTGAGCACTCAGGAGCTTCAGCGTTTCTCTGAACACCTCAGAGATTCCCTCTGGCATTTTCTCAAGTCAGTGGGGCAGCCAAGGTGCCCCCAATGCCCCAGGATTCCAGCCCAGCCTCTCCTGCTGCTCCTCACTCCTTTTCCCAGGCTGTGGCAGTGAGTGATGCTCACACAGCCCAGCCTGAGCAGGGGCAGGATCACACACAGACAACCCCCCCGCAGTCAAATGCAGCCGTGACGATGCCAATGTGAGGTGGCTGTCAGGTGGCAGCTCCCTCCTGCCTCTCCCTGCAGACACTGCTGAGGGCTCTGGGAAGGGTTTCTCGTGCCAATGAGCTGTGTGTGTGTGTGTGTGCTCAGGGGCACAGAGGGCCAGGCCTGGCTGGTGCTGCCTTGGCACAGGACGTGACTCCTAACGCCTCGTTGGGCATCTTTGCTTCCCGGTTCCTGGTGAAACACAAGGAGCAGAATGAAGGAGCCAGTTCCCAAGCCAGGGTCAGCAGCTGTAGGTCACTGCAGAGACAGGCACAACGACTGCCTCAGTAATCCCAGGCCCACCATGCCAACCCCAAATCCTTCCAGGTGGAATGGTGCCACGGCCCCTCGCTCAGAGCAAGGGGCAGGTGGCCATCAGCCCCCCCCCCCCCCAAAGCCTTCACCTGTGAGGCACCAACATCAATGTCAGAAGGTGCCAGGGAGATGTCTGTGTCCTTGGTGGTGGGTGCAGGGAGGGAGGGCACCTCGCTCTGTGTTTGCCTTCACGGGGCTGTGCTGACAGCACACACATCATCCTGCTCCCAGCCAGCTTCTGTTTGCACAACAGGGAAACATGAGGTCTGGGGACTGCCAGGAGAGGCTTTACTTTGGCCCCTGGAGATGTAAAACCAAAGCCCTGAAGGCAAACAGCAGCCTGGGCTGGCACCAGAGCTCTGCATTCCTCCTTCTCTTTCGTAAGCTGCTCTGTGTACAGGAGCACCCAGCCCCACCTCAGGAACACAGGTCTGAGGGTCTCCCAGGCTTGTCCAGGCACCAAGGGGAGGAAAGAGCCCCAGGAGGATGAGGAGAAACCCATCACCTGGGGCAGGGAAAGGAGCCTGCCGAGTGGATGCAGCTGTGGAGGATGCAGGGGTTGGCATCTCCCTGCTCCTGGCTGGCCTGGGCTTTCCTCTGAGCATCCCTGCCACCAGTCAGAGCCCTTTTCAAAGCGGAGTTCTGGTCTAGAAGTCAAGGGGAAATTCTTTCCCTGTTTCTTTTGCCTGTCAAAAGTTTCCCCTGTGTCCCAGCAGGGGTTTGGTGATGCCCACTGGTGTGTTCTGGCAGCCTCACAGCAACTCTCCTGCTATTCTTCTCTAAGCTCGCTGTCGTTAAATAACAGGACAACATCACACACACAAAAAGAAGAAACAGGTGAAAAGCTTGGGCTGAATAACCCACAGGAAAGGGAGCACCTTGTCTGGCTCAGAAGCTCCTGTATCAGCCTGACCAAAAGCCACTCTTGCCTTTGTTCCTGTGCCTCAGCCATTCCCCTTGGCATCCTCATGGATGCAGAAAGGGGAGGAGGACAATTCTGTCTGGCTTTTCATTTTCTCAGCAGTGTGCTGAATATTAATCAGCCCAAACCCAGTGCTGGAGGAGCTGCTGCAAATTGCCCTGCCTGCAACTGGAGCTGCTGCAGGAGCCAACAGGCAGGGCTGGGCCAGGCAGCGCTGCTCTGTGACCTGACTGTGCAGAGAGCACACACGAGTGTCCCTGAAGCACCCTGACAGCTCTATTAGAAATGCCACCCTCCATCAGGCTGCTGGCAGACCAGGGTTCCCTCTCACACAATCAGGCACCTTTCTCCTCCTCCTTCATATGAGAACTGTACTCAGGGAAAAGAAGTTCTTGCATTAAATCTTCTGCCCCACGTCCCCCCCCACCAAGCTCAGCCCAGGCCAGTGGCTGCTGGAGGTGAAGCCCAGAGGATGCATTTTCCTGGTCTTAAGGAGATTTGGGTGTTTCCAACAGCAATGGGCTTTGCATTTGACACCAATGAAGATACAATGAGAAGACCCCTGAAGCCTCAGCTCACTCAGGCTGGCAGCTCTGCCTGTGCCCAGCTGCTGTGGAAGGTGCTCCAGGAACACAGACCCCAGCCATGGGCCACCTGGGAACAGTGTGAAACCATCCCCCTCATTGCCTGCAGCAGCAGGGAGCTGGGCAGTGGGGGGACAACACACACAGAGCACCTCAGTATTGACCTCTGTACTGACCCATGCACCACGGCAGCTGGGGGTGAGGGGGCTGCAGCCAGCTGTCAGTGCAACCCATCACCCTGCCCTGGGCACTCAGCCCCTCCACAGCTCCCTCTGACCAGTGGCTGCCTGTCTCCACGTCCCTGATCTCAGCCTGACTGTGAAACAACTCAGGCAGCAGGGGAAAAATTACTTGCAAAAATATCAGTGAGGATACAGAGGCATTAATGGAAACCATCAGAAAACAGACATCAGGTAATGACACCACGATGAGAGCTTATTAATAGCAAAGTCTAAAGATAAAACTAATTTAAAGCTGATGAGACAGGACATCTCATCTCCAGCAGAACCAGGAGTCAATAGTTAGCTGTCAGTAAAGGAAGCAAATTGCTCACAAGGGAGGAAGAAAAGCCACAGGACTCCCAGGCCCCAGAGAACAGCAGTGACTGTGACAGACTGGCAAGATACACCCTGAATGCACAAAAACCCTGAAAAACCAGAGCTGCCACTCAGCAGCAGGGCCCCTGGCACTGCCAGGCAGGTCAGAGCCACACGGCCAGCCCAGCCTAGGGTGGGCTCAGGGGGGGCTGTGGCTGTGCAGGGGCTGCAGTGGGGCTGCAGGGGAGCTGGGGCTGTGCTGGGGCTGCAGTGGGGCTGTGTTAGGAAAGCAGTGGGGCTGCAGAGGGGCTGTGGCTGTGCTGGGGCTGCAGTGGGGGGGCTGCAGAGG
>WBNH01008526.1:78409-103897 GCA_013401255.1 Urocolius indicus
GGCTGGGGCTGTGCTGGGGCTGTGCTGGGGCTGCAGTGGGGAACGTGGCAGGTCATGCTCAGTTCATTCCCAGCACAGAGCAGCGTTTGCCCTCGGCAGCAGAGGAACCTTTGGGAGCAGCTGTGACCTTCCTGCTGGAACCCAGCCCCAGCCAGAGCCAGGAGGGAGCAGACTGAAGACACAACTCATTTTAGGATGGGAAGCATTTGTAAAAGCTGTTTCCACTGCATGGAGTCCCGAAGCCTTACGCAGAGGTGACTGCAGCAACCGTGAGGAAAAGCCACCCAAAGGAAAACCCTGTGGCACCCCCCAAGCCCCCAGCAGCACTGCTGGAGGGAGGAAGAGGAGGAGGCCTGGGGGAGGAGGGCTGCCAAGTGCCTGAAGCCTGTCTGTGAAAGTGAAAACCCCCTGAGAAAAGGGCAGGAAGGCGTTTTCCCCACAGGCTGCTCAGCCCCTCGCTCACAGGCGCTGCCTCTCCTCAGCTGCCACAGCACAGGCCTCCAGCTGACCTGGAGCAAACTGTGCTCACAGGCTGCCATCAGGGGAAACATCAATCTCTCCCTGCAACTTCATTGCTATGCAGAGGGAAAACAGCTTGTAGCCCACCGGGGATGCTGGGGGAAGGACGTGACACACCACAGCCAAGCACAACCCTCAGCCTCTGCTGCTCTGAGCCCTGCACAAGGGAGCAGGGCAGGGCCAGGGCAGCACCCACAGCCAGGGGCATGTTCTGGCATGGTCCTCAGGCCGAGAAAGGGCAGCAGTGAGCAGCTGAGCCCTGTGTCAGAGCGCCCGCTGCTGCCAGTCCCTGCTGCCAGTCCCTGCTGTGAGCACAGGGCAAACAGGTTCCCTCTGATGGGCCCTGGGGAGCACACGGGCTCTTGTTCCCTCTGTGTGTGTGTCCATGGCGCTGCCAGACCTGCCTCAGCACACCCTGCAAGCTGAAGTGCAGAGCTGCAGCTGCGTGCTGTGGCAGGAGCTGCACCTCAGCCCTGAGCTGGGAGCATTGAGCTCCAAACGCCTCCCGAGGGGTCTGCCCAGGGCTGTAACTGGGACACACTGGCTGGGCAGAGGCAAAAAGAAGGGTCTGTGCTCTGCAGAGGGACACTGGGAAGGAGGGGGCATGGAGAGGCTGGGCAGGGCTCTGTCACTCCTGCAGGGACTGTGTGAGCCCTGGCTGGTGTGGCCACAGCCCAGCCCGGCCTTGTGCAGCTCCAGGGTGGGAGATGGCACGGGCCAAACCCTGTGGCTGTGCTGCAGTGGGACCTGTGTGAGCTGCAGTGGGAGGGGGCAGAGCACAGGCACTTGCTGGCACTGGGGCCGTGAGCTGCTGTGGAACACCAACACCCAACACTCACCTGGCAAGCAGAGGTCAGGAGGCAGCCAGAGAGCTGTGAAGGAGAACAGGTCCCTGGAGCTGCTTTGCTCTGGCAGCAGAGGTTGTGCTCAGAAGGAGCCTCTGCTCCAATCACAACCCACATTAACCTCAAGTGAGAGTCAGGTGTGAGAGGGCTGAGGCAGCACCGCTCAGCCACTGCAGCCTGGCTGCAGCCCCTGGCTCTGGGCTTCTCTAGAGCAGAAGCACTCCCAGCAACACCAGCTCCTTCCACCACTGAGCTGTGAATTCTCTGCAGCTCCTGAAGGCAGAAGGCACAGGTAGAGGAGATTTAAAGCCCTGTGAGTTCTGCCTCTCAGCTCTGCTCAGGATGGGACAAGAGACATACAGGAGCAGGCAGGAGGGAGAAGAGACACAGGACCCAAGTTTTACCTCCCAACAGCAGAATTCAGACACCTCTGTCCCCTGAGAGAAAGCACATTGGTGCTGCCAGGCAGAAATGCCTTGCTCAGCCTCCAAGGGCACTGTGAGCACTTCCCCACGGGCTCTTCTCTGCCTCCAAGCCCCAGCCTGCTGCACAAGGCCTGTAAAAACCAAGGAGGTGAGGCAAATGGTGAGCACTACAGCTCCTTGGGGAGTTTGTGCAGTGAGTATTATCAGCTTCTCATCAACATGTAAAGCCCAGCTCTCCTCCTCATTAGTCTCCTGCTCTTAAAACCCTGATTGTAAACCACACACAGCCACCCCCAGAGCGGGGAGCAGGGAGGGCACCCCAGCAACCTCCTCCTTGAAACAGCTGCTGCTGTGCAAGTGGGAGTCAGCCCCCTTCCCAGGGTCCTGGCTTGGGGCACAGCCTCATGGCTGTTGGGGGGAACAATGAGCTGAACAATGAGAGGTGCTGCAGGGCAGTGGAATTGGGCCACTGGCTTCACTGGCCCGTTGTGAGGGGTGAGGCTGACACATCCTGCTGCTTCCCCAGGGCTGAACCCCAAGCAGCTGCCTCTCTGCCTCAGAGCCTCGCTGGGCACAGCCTCACACACAGCAGAGGCCCCAGACCTGAGCTGTGAAGCCCCATTGTTGGGGGGCAGAGCAGTCCCAGGGGCCTGTTGGTGCCTCCAGGCCCGGGCTGGCTGCTGACTGTGCAGAGTCACTGCTCTGAGAGGATCAGCTCTGAGATAATAAGCAAAATGTATTTGTTTCATCAGCTGAGGCCTGATGAATATTCAGTGAGCCATGCTGCTTTCAAAGGGCTCCAATTACATCCCAGAAAGAGCTGAGCAGGAGAGGCTTTGGAGCAAAACCCTTTCATGTCTATTTAAAGCTGTGCAGATTCATGTCCTGGCTGCTCCATTAAGAGTCCATCAGCTGCTCCTTCCACATTGCCCACCAGACACAGCCTTTTACAATGATCCCTTTTAATAACGGCATTACCAACAGGGATGATTCTTTCTCCTATCTCATAAGAGAGAGCTCACTTACAAGTGCAGCTTGTCAGTGCCCTGTATGAACCTGGCAGATCAGGACAGAATGAAACACGATGCAGCCAGGGTCAGCTGCAGGCTGACAAAACCAAGCAAGTGTCAGCTGCACATAAAGAACTTACTGCCCGTTTCAATGGGTACAGCCATCTGTCCTCCAGTGAGCATCCACAAACGTTTGGATGACAAAGCTGCACCCACAGCTTTCACAGAGAGCCCCTGGCTGCAGCCAGACCTCACCATGGCCTGGGGACAGGGAAATCCTCTCTAACCCCCAGGACAAGGGCAAGGCTGCATTCCCTCAGCCTCAGACATAACAGATCAGGCATCACTCACGCAAGTTCAACATCATTTTATTCTCCTCAGTTCAGAGGCACCTGGCACTGCACAGACAGGGTGCAGGTTCTCACTGGCCCTCTCCAAGCATCTTCCACAGAGGGAAGTTACCAATATTTGGAAGGAATTCATCCCAGCCTTCTCCAGCAGTTACTGGAGGGGTATCTTCTAGGCACTACCAGTTTGTGCAGCCCCTGGATTTGACAGAGCCAGCAGGAGGCTGCATCAGTAGGGACCAAAGCCAAGACCCACAGCACTGCCAGGGTGGGCCAGGCCCAACAGCAAGGGGAAATAAGAGATCACACAGTCCATGGCTTTGGGAAGCCCATATGCAGCTTCCATCCCTTTGGCCTACGAACTTGCACAGATCTAGGAGGGGCAGGTTGTTGCCAAAACAGAAATACACATACCTATAAATATCTGTATTGTGATATACATATTGAGTACGTGTCCTGTTTGTACCCCATCTCCACCTGACAAACCTCCTCCTTTCTTCCTGGAGAAAATATGCTGCTTCTGTGCCCTGGGAGCAGGGAAGCCTTGGGAGCAGGGATGGTGGCTCAGGGAGCAGGGGAGCCTCAGTGAGCTGCCGTGGAGCGGGAGAGGGTCGTCCGACACAGCAGATCTCCCCTCAGGGTCTGCGAGCTGGCAGAGGTCACCTGGAAGAAACAGCACCACAGCCCTCAGGAACAGAAAGGCTGAGGAGGATCTGTTCTAATTTTAGTCTCTCCTGGCAGCAGCTGCTGCAGAACAGCAGCGTGCAAGGAGAGCCTGAGGAAAGGAGCCCAGCAGAGTCACCTTCACCAGGACGTAGTCACCGGGCTGGGCCCTTGGGGCCCCGCAGGCCGCCTCAGGGCTGGTGTCAGGGAAGATCACCTTGATGTTGCCGTCGTTCCTGCCACACAGCTCGGAGGCAGAGCGCCTGCTGGGCTGAAAGGACAGCGACAGTTACTGTGTGGCAACAGCTCTGCCCCTCTGCTGGGCCTCAGTGCCTCGGGAGCACTGCTGCAGTGCCACGTCCCACACCGTTACGCTCAGCACGGAACAAAGGCCTGTGGCCAGAGCTGCTGTGGGGACACCCACACAGCAACGCCAACGTCTGGAAGCCTGCACTGGTTCAGTGCTTGGCCAGAGATGTGTTTCTATCATATCCCACCCCCCTGTGCCCAGCTCAATGCTCTGGAAAAACCGGGCTTGAGGTCCAGGGGTGGTGTGGGGAAAGTGTGGAGGGAAGGCAGAGCTGATGGCTGCTCTGTGCAGCCCAAGAGCTTCTTGGCCAGCAAGAGAGGAGAAGGGCAATTCTGTTCCAAGCACACTCACCCCTTCCACCAGCACCAGCTGAGACTGGCCCACCATGGCCTCGTTGGCCCTTGCAGCCTCCTCTCGGAACACAGCAATGAGCTCCTGCAGCCGCCGCCTCTTTGTGTCTGGGGGCACGTCGTCTTGCAGGCGGTGATGGGCCCGGGTTTTCTGTAACAGACACGAAAAGTGTGGCCCCTCCATAACCAGAGTGAGACCAGAAGCTTGTGTGACCCCAGCCAGCCTGGCTGCTCTCCAAGCAACAGCTTCACACGTGTTACATTTGAATCTCAAGGAGCATTTCAGGTGCTGGGCACCAGCAGCAGCCTTCACTTGCTCATCACGTTCTTCCTGCTCCACCTTTTTGGTAGAAGGTTTGATGTAGGGCACAGGGCATCTCCTCTGTGAGACACATCTGTTGGCTGCATGTGCACAGGGACAGGCACTGGGCTCTGCTACTTCCAGTCCCATGTACTAAAAGGTGATCCATATTCCTTGGCTACCTTATGTTTCCCAACCCTCCATCCTCTTCCCTGTCAGCATCTCTCACTATGGGGACAATTCCACAGGAGACTTGCTAAATATCCACTCTTCTCCTGGAAATATCTTCTGGTAAGTCACCAGTTCTCTCCAGACTCAGCTGAGGGAGTCTCTGTAGCTCCAAGCCCAGCTACATCAGCACAATTTTCCATCAGTAAAGAATAAACGTTCCTGCAGGCAGGTCTGTGCAGACAAGGCTGCTTCACTGCAGCCACGGGAGTGTTTGCAGAAGCAGGTCACCCAGTCAGTAACCAACCCTGACACCCACACAGGCAGCTGCAAGCCTTTCAGCCCAAAAGTGGCTCCTGCAGCAACACATCCCCTTGAAGGGCTGAATGCCAGCAAAAAAAAACCCTACCACTGTAACGAGCCCTTGTGAGAAACAACACTCAGGTGAGATGTTCAGAGACAACTTTAACACAAACAGACTTCACCAGGGCCTGCACTCACCTGCCTCATGCTGTAGGCAAACAGGAAGCCCACGTTGTAGCGGACCTGCCGCAGCAAGGCCACGGTCTGCTGGTGATCATCCTCTGTCTCTCCACAGAAGCCAGCGATGAAATCACTGCTTAAGCTCACTCCTGCAACAGAGACACAGCTTTGCATTTCCCTTGAGCAAGAGAAGAACGCTTCACTCAAGAAAGGAGAGGAAGGTTCAGCTGTGCAGAGCTCAACCAAGCCAAGGGGAGCCGGTACCTGGAATGGACTCACGCACATGCTGCACAAGCTCTAAATAAGCTTCTCTGGTGTATCTGCAATTAACACCACATGGAGTCGCTAATGAGAAAACCAGGACGTGGGTGAGCAGAAACCAGCCCCTTGAATGAGAAGGCAGGGCCCTGAGTCAGAGGGCAGGAGACAGCACCCACCCTCGCCGCATGGCCTCCAGCACCCGTGTGCTCCCGCTCTGCGCCGGGAGGTGAAGCTGTTTGCAGATGTTGTGTCTCTCCTGGATAAGCTGCAGGACCTGCAATGGACAACATCATAAACAGCTCAGCTCTACCAGGATGCCATCAAACCACAAAGCTGTCAGCTTTAGCACAAACACTCTCCCTCCCAGGAGCTGCTGCTTGGGTGAGCGCTCCCTGAGCGTGGAAGCACAGCCCCCCATCCAGCAGCTCAGAGCTGTCTGCCTGCAAGCAGAGGCCCACGTGTTCACCTCACACTTGCCTCGTCAGGAAAATCCTTGGGGTGTGGAGAGGTGAAACGGATCCTCATCTCTGGATCAACCCTAGAAACCTGGTCCAGCAGGTGTGCAAAGCGCAGGCCCCCCGGTTTGGCTTTGTAGACTGTGCTAAAGCCACGGCTGAGGGCGGGGGCAGCAGCCGACTGAAACTGCACCTCAGACGTGTCCCGAAAGCTGTTGACGTTCTGACCCAAAAGGGTCACTTCTTTCACTCCCTACAAACACAAACAGAGAGGAAAAAACAGAGTCCAGCCAGGATGGTGAAGCTGCAGGGGCAGCCACGGCTTGGCTCTTTGTTCAAGGGGCAGTCTCCAAGGGAAACCCTCCCCTAGCTCAGAGCATTACAAAGGGAATTGAAAAGCCACCGGTGGGACCCCGCAGCAACCTCATCTCCACAGGGCAGGGGGCACTGCAGACAGGCAGAACGAGCGGGGAGGGGGCAAGAGGCTGTGCCTCACCTGATCCGACAGCATCTTCACTTCCTGCAGGATGGAGGCGACGGGCCGGCTCCGCTCCCGGCCGCGGGTGAAGGGCACGATGCAGTAGCTGCACATGTTGTCACAGCCCCGCATGATGGACCTGCAGAGGTGAGGTACAAGTTGTGCTATGGCCTGTCCGGAAGGATCATCCACGTATCACCCTGCCCTGCTCTGCCCCAGCCCTGCACCCGCTGCCTTCAGCCACCTCCCCGGGCCTGCAGCATCAGCTCTGACCACAGCTCTGCAGCTCCCCCTTGCACACCCTTCCAGCCAGAGCTGCCTCCTGCTCACCCCTGGCTCACACCTTCCTGTCATCTCACACACACTTCCAAGAAACCTGGAAAGCAACTACTGAGGCACAGACACACACACACTGCAATCTGGCAGTGACGAAACACCCTGCTGCATCCTGTCCCACAGAGGGTGACAATGGCCTTCCCTGCTCTTGTGGCCACGCTGAGCAGAGTCTGATTTCACCTTTGGGAATCTTATTATCAAAACTAAACAACTGGGAACGAAACCAACAGAGGTGGAGAAGAACTAAATAGGAGAACCCAGGGCAGGACACAGCAGAAGGCAGGGGATGAGAGAGGCAGAGACTTCAGAAAGGCACAGACATCAGTGGGATAGAAACCACCCTGTGCAGCATCAGGCTTAGACTAAATCAACATTCTCAAAAGAGAGTAAGAGAAGCCCACAGCCAGGCAGAGCACAGGGCAGCCTCTCCAGGGCTCAGTCAGTCAGATGCAGCAGCAGAGTCTGGCAGACTCATGCCTCTGGGATGCTGGGAGGGAGTGCAACCAGGCATCGCATCTCTTGGGCAGCTGCTGTCACTGCCACGTCTGTTCTGCACAGCAGCATCCCAAAACCACAGCCACAGAACCACACACAGCAGAAAATGGTACTTACACAAAGGCTGTTGTGCCACCTGCACTAGTCTGGACAGGCAGAATGTCTGCATAGGTCTCCTCTAGTGAGAGCAGGACGTTGGCAGCTTGCTGGCCAGCCCCTGCCACAGCCAGCAGCCGGGGCAGGTCACGGTACGCATCTGGGCCTGCCACGACATCCACCAGCTTCTCCCTGTGCAGAATCTCCTCCTTCAGCCTCTCAGCCATGCAGCCTGCCTCCAAAGCAAAAGGGGTCTCATCAGGAGGTGCCCACCCTCCATTATACCTCTAGCTGCTTTCACCTTGCAGGAGAGGGTGAGTGATGCCAGAGGGGAAGAGGAAGCACAGCAGGAGGGGATGTGGCACAGCAGCAGGGGATGTGGCACAGCAGCAGGGGATGTGGCACAGCAGCAGGGGATGTGGCACAGCAGGAGGGGATATGGCACAGCAGCAGGAGGGGATATGGCACAGCAGCAGCAGGGGATGTGGGGTACCCAGGATGCCGATGCGCAGTGCTGAGCCAGCCCGCTGCCGCCGCGCCTTGAGCGCCTTCAGATGCTGCAGCCGGTTCCACACAGCCTGCTCTGCCTTGTCCCTGCGGCCAGGACACAGGAGTTATCCCCAGGGTCACACCCCCAACAGCCCCCCCCAGCCAAAGCAGCCCAAGTGCTCTGAGAGGAGAATTCGACTCAGGACAGATTCATCCCCCTGATGGCAGACAGAAGCGACGTTTGGGGGTCTGGATCACGTCTTGACTCATCTCCTCTTGTTTCTCTCGCTTGGGAGCAGCTGCACTGCAGCCACAACTCAGGGACTAAGCCCTTGCAGAGAGGTCTGCCTCAGGCAACCCGTGTGAGCCACCTCAGCAGTGCCACCCAGCACCTGCTGCTTCTGCACCCAGAAAGCACAAAGTTCCCAACACATCTACAGCCCCAACTGCCCCTGAAGGAACTGCCCAGCCTCGTGAAGTGCAGAGACAGTCACTGCCAGGGAAGACAGATGACTACTTAAAAAATCATCAACCATGAAAGCACAGATCTGTGCAGGTCTCTAACTGCCCGCGGCAGACACAGAGCTCACACTAACACAGAGCTTGTCACTGTACAGAGACAGTTCATAGCACAAGGAAGGCTCCACGTGCTGGCATCAGCCAGCTCTGCCCTGCACGGGCACTGTCACACCTGCACAGGCTTCTCCTCACACAACACATTCACTGTCTTGCTTTTTAAACAGCAATTCCTTAACACCTGCTCAAACCCAGCAGTGACAAACGTTTCCTTCCTTACCTCACAGAACAGGTGACGAGGAGAATCACATCTGCCTGAATGGGAAACAACCAGAAAGGAAGAACTTGGAAAAGGCAAATGGTAAGTGGTAAGTGCTCTCACCCTGCAGGGACAGCCCAAAAGGCAGGCCACAAAACTCACTGAACCGAGCAATGAAGATCTGCCCGAGCATGAGGCAGGATTCCCACACGCAAAGGTGCAAGAAACTACCAGAACAAGCAGCATCTTCTGCTAAACGGCAGAAGTAAACTCAAAGATGAGTCAGGAGCATCCTGCTGTGTCCAATCCCTCTCCAGCTGAGAGGGAACCCCAGCAGTTTAAAGAAAAGAGACAACCCACAGCTTTCCAGCACGCTTGTTAAGTAGTTTCCTTCACTCTGCAGAGCTGAGACTGCAAAAAACCCCAGCACCCTGCAGGCTGCGCTCCAGACACAAGCTGGGCCTCCACGCACCCACGCTGCAGGGGAGCTGCCAAGGTGCTTTACCTCGTGCACCTCCTTTGTCCTGCTGTAGCCGTTCCTCTGCAGGATGGCCCAGGCGATCTCCGTGTCATTGACGTTCATCTGGCAGCCGTAGGTCTCCAGGTACACTGCAACGAAGCAGGTGTGAGGCAGAACCCTCCCTCAGCTCACGTCTACAGCCTGTCCTTAGGAGCTTCCCTACGGGAAGGAAGCCTCAGTCTCTGCTGGAGAGAGGCCAGCAAGCAGCACAGAAGCATAACCCAAACCCAAAGGCAGGCTCTGGGAATCCTGAGTGCCTCGGAAATACAACAGCTCCGGCTTGTAGAGAAGCAGAAGCCGTGTTATTGCTGACACAGTACCGAGCACAACCCTGTGCCCAGGGCAGCCCAGCCCCAAAGGGCACGGCAAGTGTGCAGCCAACGAGCTGGACCCACGATGCCAAAACACCATGGGGGCCCCAAACGCCTCGTGTGTCCCGTCCCTATCCCCAAAGGCCGCGTGTGCCCCGTCCCTGTCCCCAAACGCCTCGGGTGCCCCTTCCCTGTCCCAAACACCTCGTGCGCCCCATCCCCGGTCCCAAACGCCTCGGGTGCCCCTTCCCTGTCCCAAACACCTCGTGCGCCCCATCCCCGGTCCCAAACGCCTCGGGTGCCCCTTCCCTGTCCCAAACACCTCGTGCGCCCCATCCCCGGTCCCAAACGCCTCGGGTGCCCCTTCCCTGTCCCAAACACCTCGTGCGCCCCATCCCCGGTCCCAAACGCCTCGGGTGCCCCTTCCCTGTCCCAAACACCTCGTGCGCCCCATCCCCGGTCCCAAACGCCTCGGGTGCCCCTTCCCTGTCCCAAACACCTCGTGCGCCCCATCCCCGGTCCCAAACGCCTCGGGTGCCCCTTCCCTGTCCCAAACACCTCGTGCGCCCCATCCCCGGTCCCAAACGCCTCGGGTGCCCCTTCCCTGTCCCAAACACCTCGTGCGCCCCATCCCCGGTCCCAAACGCCTCGGGTGCCCCTTCCCTGTCCCAAACACCTCGTGCGCCCCATCC
This sequence comes from Urocolius indicus, assembly GCA_013401255.1. Classification (NCBI taxonomy): domain Eukaryota; kingdom Metazoa; phylum Chordata; class Aves; order Coliiformes; family Coliidae; genus Urocolius; species Urocolius indicus. Next base: position 88,739 of record WBNH01008526.1, read on the forward strand.
CCGGTCCCAAACGCCTCGGGTGCCCCTTCCCTGTCCCAAACACCTCGTGCGCCCCATCCCCGGTCCCAAACGCCTCGGGTGCCCCTTCCCTGTCCCAAACACCTCGTGCGCCCCATCCCCGGTCCCAAACGCCTCGGGTGCCCCTTCCCTGTCCCAAACACCTCGTGCGCCCCATCCCCGGTCCCAAACGCCTCGGGTGTCCCGTCCCTGTCCCAAACGCCTCGTGTGTCCCGTCCCTGCCCGCGGGACTTTGGGGGAAGCTGCACCACGGACCCACCGACCTGTCCCGGCCCCGGGCGCTGAGCCCGGCTCTGGCTGCGGCTCTGGCTGCGGGTGCAGCTCGGGCTGTGTCTGCGGCTCGGGCCGGGGCAGCCCCTTGGCCGCTCCTCTGAGGAAATGGCGCAGGTCGGGTCCCTGTGGCAGCGCCGTCCCGTTCCGCACCGGCCCGCAGCGAGCTCGGCTCCCGGCCCCGGCTCGGAGCAGCCCCGGCGCTCGGAGCAGCGGCCGCGCCGCGGGCAGCATGGCGGAGGCGGCCCCGGCTCAGGGCCGCGTTACCATGGCGACGGGCGGCAGGGAGGGACGGAAGGACGGAAGGAGCCGTCCGAGCCCAAAGCCGGCCCCTCCGCCCCCGCCGCCCCAAGCGCTGCGTTCCGCACGGCCGCGGTTCCTACCCCGCTGCACCCACCCTGCACAGCCCCAGCCCCAGCCCCTGCTCCAGCAGCTGCCCCTGGCTCAGGGCGCACAGGAACGTGTCTGGGGGGGGATGGAAACGTCCTGAGAAGGAGCCTCCACACCGTCCCTGGGCAGCCTGGGCCAGGGCTCCCTCCCCTCAGCACCAAAGGACTTGCTCCGGGTGTTTCAAGGGGAGCTTTCTGTGGCTCAGCTTGTGCCCCTTGTGTCCTGTCGCTGGCCACCACAGAACAAACAGTGGCCCCAGGCTCTTGCCAGCCCCTTGTAGGGATTTATCAGCACTGATAAGGGCCCCCCACCCCCAGCTTTGTCCAGGCTGCACAGCCCCAGCTCCCACAGCCATTCCTCAGCAGAGAGAAGTTTGTCTCATCCCGTTTATAGCCCTGTGCCGGACTCTCCCCAGCAGGTCTCTGTTGCTCCTGACCAAACTGTGAACACCAAGCCACAAGCCCCTTAACCATGCACCCCCAACCATGAACACCAAACCACGGACCCCTTAACCATGAACCCCCCCAAACACGAACCCCTTAACCATGAACCCCAAACCATGAACCCCAAACCACAAGTCCCTTAACCATGAACCTCCAACCATGAACCCCCAAGCCACAAGCCCCTTAACCATGAACCCCCAACCATGAACACCAAACCACGGACCCCTTAACCATGAACCCCCCCAAACACGAACCCCTTAACCATGAACCCCAAACCATGAACCCCAAACCACAAGTCCCTTAACCATGAACCCCCAACCACGAACCCCTAAACCACAAGCCCCTTAACCATGAACCTCTAACCATGAACCCCCAAGCCACAAGCCCCTTAACCATGAACCCCCAACCATGAACAGCAAACCACGGACCCCTTAACCATGAACCCCCAACCACAAACCCCAAGCCACAAGCCCCTTAACCATGAACGCCCAACCATGACCCCTGGGGTGTTTTATCACCACCTCAGTAACAGAAGCAGCTGAAACGGGTCTCTGGGGCTACCTGGCTCCCCACAGCCACCCCAAGCAGGCACAGGGAAGGTGCCACAGACAGGGGCAGCGCTGGCACAGGCAGGACCAACCCCCTGCTGACTTTATTATTGCTGCCAGGCGGCCCGGCAGAAGGGAGAGGAGGGGGCCAGGCCTGGCTGAGGGACATGGGGGTCTCCTGCCGCAGCCCAGGCTGAAGGCAGGCAGGGAGGACACTGCAGCAGAACCAGCTCTCTTCAGCTCCAGCGGCAGGGCCAGGGGGAGGGAAGGGGTGAATTCCTCATGCTAGAGAGACGCCTCTCGTCGCCTCATCTCCATCACCGGGGCTGATACTGAACGTCTGCTCCAAGCAGCAGGAAATTCTAGGAGAAGGAGAAAGGGGCTGTGGCAGGCTGCTGCAGGAAGGCAATGCCCCCAGCCCCTACCCCACACAGCCCAGACCCCACCACACAGATGGGGAAAGCGGGGCTGGGGTTTGCGGCTGTGTTGCTGGGATCCTGGCTGAGCACACTGTCCTGCCCACAGCCTCCCAGCACAGAGGGGGAACTGGCTTGTCCCCAAGGCAGGGGACTGGGAGGCAGCAGGATGGGCTCCAGCCAGGGCTGGGTGCTCCTCACTCACCTGGTAGAACCTCATGAGGATGTTGGAGAGCTGTATTCTGTCTGGCAGGGGCAGAGGGAAGCCCTGATTTAACCTCTCTGGAAAAGACAACACACATGGCAGCGCTGGGATGGCAGCAGGAGCTGTGTGAAGGGAGAGGCTGCCTCCTTCCCCCAGGCCCTTTCTGCTTCCAGAGAGAGAAGTTCCTCCAATGCCCCACAGAAGGGCTGGGAGCTATGGTTGGGCCATGCCACCCCCTCGGGCCCCTGGCAGCCACCAGCCCTGCTCTGGCCTGAACTGTGGGGGAGTGAGGAGAAGCAGCAAGTAGGGCAGAGGGTCTGGAAAGCATCAGAATGGGTGTTGTGCTCATGCACGTGGCAGTGCTGAGGGGCCCGTGCCCGCAGGCAGCCCTGGCTCTGCCACGTCCCACCCTCGCCACGGGCTCTGCCCACCCCTGGGACTTGGCAACTGGGCGTGCTGGGATGGAGGTCACTGGAGCTGGCCAGTGATCACCCCACAGCACTCCCATTCCCCACAGTGGGTTCTCACCATTCAGATTTGGGAGCAGGATGCTGGAAGCAAAGATGTTCATTATGGACTGCAGCATTCGCACCTGGGGAGCGCAGAGAGGGGGAAGGAAAAGAGCTTTAGCCTGGCAGCAAGCAGGTGCCCAGGCCCTGGAGAGTAATTAGGAAAAGAAGAGATGGAATGGGCACACATTCATCAGAGACCAGCAGCTTTGTGTGCCATGCTGGTGGGGTAGGAAGCGTGGGGCTGGGAGAGGCAACGGCATCTGGCTCTGCATTCAGCCCAGCCTTGCAGGCTGAGGCAGGAGGCATCTATGGGATCAGCAAGGCATCCTGAGTGCTCCCCCAGGCCCTGCATTGCCCTCTCCTTGTACCCCAGCAGGCTCTTGCCTCTATGCTGGAGGGCTCTGGTCAGGGTCAAGGAGAGCTTACCTGGAAAGTGCCGACATCCGAGTGCTTGAGGGAGAGCTTCATCCTGCAGAGACAGCAGCAGTGCTGCACAGCTGCCCCAACAGAGAGAGCAGATCCCACCCCTGTGCCACCCATGGCCTGGGACAGAAGCCCCCCAGCCCCACTCCGTACCTGCCCACCTGCAGGCTCCCAACCACGTGGCCGGACTTCACATCAACCACAGCAGACACGTTGCCTGTCTGGGGAGACAGAGCAGAGTTCCAGCAGTGCTCACCCCACAGCAGGCGCCCAGGGGATGTCTCTGACTGTGTCTCTGGAACACAGCAGGATTGCTGCCTGTCCAGGGCACGTTTGCACGCAGCATTTGAACCTGGCAGGTTCCTGCTGTCTCTGTTTTCTCACTGCACCAGGACTGGGCTGGTTTGGGACAGCACCTACCACCTCCCCTGGCAAGAGCTCAGCAGCAGTGGCTCAGCATTGCTGAAGGCAGCAGGATGGTGACAGCCCAAGCTCCCATCTTTGCTGTGCTGAGGCGCAGGGGAGAGCTCACCGATGCACCCAGAGCTGCCTGGCCAGGACCACAGTCACTGCTGCAGGTTGAGCCCAAACTCACCAGGCTGAGGAGGAAGAGAGGAACCAGGCTGGAGTTAGGAAATATGGCATAAGCCTGGATATCCACCACAGGCCTGAGTGAAAGCCCCTTTGGTCCGATGCTGAGGAACGGGGCAGAGGGGGCAGACAGCCTGAGCTTCATCGGCATGTCGGGGTACGTCTCGTCCAGCTGCAGAGGAGCAGGGGCAGAGTCAGAACAGGGGCACAAACCCCCATTCCTGGGGGGAAAGCGCCCAGCAGGGAGCAAAGGGCTGCACCACTCACCTGGGGGATGAAGGCTGAGAAGGTGGTGGTGTTCAAGTGGAAATCAAACCCCTTTGGGATCTGCGTGGGGAGAACAGTCACCTCAGAGTGATGCAGCACGGCTGAGCCCACGGCGAGCCCAGCCCCTTCCCCAGGAGCCCTCTGGCTGCCCACACAGCTCCCTGCAGGCTGGACCCGCTGCCCTGAGGTGCAGGGGCAGCTCCAGCCCTGTGCTGCTCACCATGGAGTCAGTGATCTCGAAGACCAGTGCCCCAGCCGCCTGGTAGGCGCAGCCGGCCGTGTTGAAGAAGTAGCTGGAGAGCCCAAAGTAAACCATGCGGTCGTGATCCGGGGGGAGGGCCAGCGGCGGCGGCGAGAACGGGACGGCAGAGCGATGGGCCAGGGAGAAGAACTCACCCTGGGAGGAAGGACAGAGGTGAAGCAGGAGAGCAGAGGGCGGTGGGACTCACCGCCGGCATGGCTGGCAAACAGCACCGGCGGGAGGTATCCGAAGCTGGCTGCCCATGCGCCTGTGGCCGTGGCATCAGCCGAGCCAAGCTGTCCCAGGGCAGCCTCTCACCTTCAGGTCAACGTCCAGGGACTGGGCAGTAGCAGCTGGGGGTGCCACCAAGGCGTAATCGATGCCAGCCATGGCATCTATCTTGGCTGTGACTGTAAAACACGAGGCAGACAGATGAGTGAGAGGGAGCTGACGTGGGACAGCCAGAGCAGATTGCCTCTGCCAGCACCCAGGCACTGCCATGCCCAGGCTTCCTGGTGCAACAGCTCACTGCCAGCTGCAGGTGTGTTTGCTTCTGTTCAGAGGCAAGAAAAAAACCCCAACAAAACCAACATTCCTCTCCTGACTGTTTCTCAGCCATGCAGACTAACTCCTGGACCAGAGGAAGGGTCTGGGTCCCCTGGCTAAGGCAGCCCCTGCCAGCTCCAGGGCACAGCTCCTTGGAAGCTGCATGCAGAGGAGGGGTCTCCATGCCTGGCCAGGGTACAAACCCCTGCTGATGGAGTATTCCCCAGCTCCCAGTTTGGGTGGGGAAATACAAGGGAAAAGGGTCTGGACACAAGGTAAAACACTGTCCTCATGGCTGGGAAAGGCAGGGAAGACCTGCTCCCAAAACCCTGTGTACCTGGCAGGGTCTGGAGGTAGGGCTGAAGGTTCTTGCGCACAGAGCTGGCCACGGCCTCACAGACCTGCAGGAGAGAAGGGCAGGGTGCTGAGCAGGGGCAGCTCTGCCCAGGCAGCCCATCACAGCCTCAGCCTCACTCCCTCCTCTGCTGCCGGATTCATTCCTTGCAGAAGCCTGATTAAACGCAAGAGCACACAGTGACATTTGTCTCTGCTCATCAGACAACACATTCATTAGGTGCCCAAGATACAAGCAAGGTTCATACCCACAGACCCCTGCTTGCAGCACGCTCTCCATACCCAGTGCAGCTGCACAGGCCCTGGGAAGGACCCTCACACGTGCCCTCAGACTGTTCCTACAGCCCGTGCTGGAATGAGTGGTGCTGAGCAGCTGAGTCTTGGCTGAGGCAGAGCAACTGACAGTGCTCCACAGGGGCAGGAGCTCTAAATGCACGGACAGAGCAGAGCTCTCCTGAGCTCCCACAGCACTGTGCTGCCAGGAGACAACAGCAAACCCCTCTGCCACCGTCAGCCGTGGGTAAAGCCTCAGCATTAGTGAGGAGTTTCATTGCAGGCTAAACACCAGCCCAGGGCATTTAGTGCTGGGCACAGTCCTGCAGGCAGCTGAGATAATCTGCACAAGCTCTGTTCCAGGGCCTTCCCCATAACAGCACAGAACTGCCAGGCAGCATCAGGCATCATCTGTCTGCCTGGGCTGCCTGCCTGCAGCACTGATGGTGAGGTGCAGAGCTCCAAGGAGCTGTGACCACAACAGGAGTGCAGCTGCCAGGGAGGAAGAGGAGGCACAGAGCCTTGGCCTTATCAACAGAGGGCTGCTGTTCTTCCCTGTGCCCAGCTGATATTCCTCTGTCTGTGCTGCAAATGCCCCATCACTGCCTGGGAAGATGGCAAATGCAGCCCTGAAGCCAGTGACCAGGAGCTCCTGGCACTGGGGGCATGAGGACTGCTCAAGCATGTGCAGGAGGCAGACACAGGCTGTGCCCCAGGGTCCCAGTGCAGTGCACTCCCAGCCCCTGCCCCTCCTGCCCACCACCCTTCACACCATCTCACACGTGCAGAAACACACTGGGAAGGGTGCGTGGGGCAAAAGGAGCTCAGAAGAGGCACAGAGGGCAGCCAAGGTCTCCACAGAGTCTCAGAGCTGCCCTCCTTCCAGGAGGCAAAAGAGCAGAAGAGGCTTTTGAGCCTCAGCTTTGCTCCTGCTGCCAGCCCATCTGCTGCCACAGCTCCCGGGAAGCAGCGGGAGCAGCACCCGGGCAGGACGGGCTCTGCCTGTTCTCCAACTGCCTCCTTCCTAAGCAAGGTTCACATCCAGGGAGGCTGTAACTCGTGCCAGTTTGCCTTGTAGTAATTACAGCTAACAGCTTGTTTCCATGTCTCGTTGCAGGTCTCCTGCATGAAGGCTTTTGTAGCGGGCAGCCGCTGCCCGGGCTCCCTGATGCACCCCGTTAAAGCCAGAGCTGAGAGTTCCTCCCCCATTGTTCCCCAAAGCACGCAGGAGCACGGCCATCCAAAGCACAGCTCTGAGCAGGCTTCCTCTGCTAGAGAGGGTTTGGCCGAGGCATGAGATCTAATTAACTGACCACATGGAAAGAGAAGTCTTTGTTAATTAGCAGCCAGTTTTGCTGGGCTTTGGCACGGGCTGCAGGTTCTGCACAGAGGCTGCAGGTAGTGATGCCCATTCCTCTGCCTGGCACCAAAAGCCAACAGGTCCGTGTGCTCTGGCTCCAGCTAAAGCCCAACGTGTGCTCCAATGCTTTGGGCACAGCAGCTGCAAGTGAGGGCCACAGACCACTGGGAGACCCCCAGAGCTCTGCCCTCCCTCCCTCCCTCTCTCCTGTACCTTGCTCTCCAGGAGCTTCCGGAATCTGGACTCAATGGCATTACGGAAGAGATTGTAAAGCCACCTGCAGAGAGAAGCAGAGAGGAGTCCCTGAGCTCAGAGCTGCTGCAGAGCACTCGCCCAGAAAAGGGAGAACACCATTCCCATGCCAATCTGGCATCTGGCTTTGCCTCAAGGTTTACATTTGCACACAGACCTGCTTGTAAACCACGTGCACCCCCCTCCACCTCCCCCCCCCTTTAAATGTGCAGCCACAGCAGCACAAATCCGGGCTGTTCAGCTCAGCTTTGGATGAGCTGCGCCTGCAGCAGTGCCAGCGCAGGCAGCCCAGGGCACAACGGGCAGCCTCCAAGGGACTGCAGGTGTGCCAACATCTCACTGCAGGGCCCAGGAGCCACGCTGCCGTGGCACAGGGGGGTCAGCAGGCAGCGTTTCCAGGCTGGCAGCAGGGCACCTACCCAAGCCGGCCCGAGAAGCGCACCCTGACTCGGGAGATGCGCGTGCTGCAGCCCGAGCTGCTGACTGTGGGCTTCCCGGAGCCGTCGCTGCTCAGCTTCAGGTTGACTGTGGTATAAACGTTCTCCACCTTCAGGTGAAACGACCCGTGGTCACGGCTGCAGGGGAAAGAGGGTGAGAAAGGGGCGTTTCTCAGTGCTGAGCACTGCTGCAGGGACCCCGAATCAGCCTGGGGATGGGTGTGTGGAGCTCAGACTCTCCCTCGTACTGAGCGTCCAGAGGAGACCGGGGACGCTTCTAAACTCAGGGAGACAAAACGTCACTGGAACATAAACTGGGAGAGGTGGCCTTTAAATAGAGAGGATCCAGAGCAAGTAGGAGAGATGGGAAAGAGACAGAAGAGCTCATCTCCTCCACCGTCCACCTTGTTCCTGCCTCCCACCCTGTCTGAGCCGCCTCAGTGGCTGTTTGAGTGGCCGTGACCTCTGCCCACCCCCGGCCCTGGCTCAGGTCTGTCTGCAGGTGCTCAGGAAGGTGACCCCAGTGCAAACCAGTGGGAGGAACCATCCTTCACACCCCAGGTGCCACAAGAGCTTCTGTTTTCTCCCCAACCACTTGCAAGTGAGACAAACACCCCTGGCCAGCTCTGCCTGGCATGGAGGGACCTGGCTGGGCTCTCCCAGTGCAAGGGGCTCCCAGATGCGTGTTGGGAATAGAGTGGCTGCAGGAAAGGCATCAGCACATCTAGAGAGAGCAAAGAGACAGCTGCCCAGATGGAGAGGAGAGGAGAGGAGAGGAGAGGAGAGGAGAGGAGAGGAGAGGAGAGGAGAGGAGAGGAGAGGAGAGGAGAGGAGAAAAAAAACCTGTCCAGACCCAGAGAGGGAGAGGTGAGAGCCCAGCAAAGGGCAAGCTGGGCACGTACATGAAGAGCAGCTTCACCCTCCAGTTCCCGTCCAGCTCGGCGAAGGCATTGGAGATGGAGACCTGCAGCCCCACGCCAGGGACCAGGGAGATCCGAGAGTGGGGCAAGTGGAAACTGCGAAGGGACAACCTAAAATAACAGAAACAGGACAAAAATCAGGTTCCAGGAGTGCCTCACCCCTGGGCACACGACTGGGGAGGGAGGCAGCACCTCTGCTCCCGTCCTGCCATAGCAAAGTGCTGCCTGACAGGGACACACAGTGGAAATGGGGCCCTGCAGCCACCCAGCAGCTCAGACCCCGGGCACTGGGAGCAGAGAGGTGCACTGGGGCAGCGAGGAGGAGCTGGGCACCCTGCTCCTGTGGGCAAGGTTCCCTCCAGTCCTGGGCTGTGACTGCATAAAGCCCACCCGTGTCTGGAGTGCCGTCACCCTGGTTCCCTTTTCCCCTCTGGGTAACGGGGGTGAAGCAGGACACCGAGGACAGCACCAGCAGCAGGAGTCCTTGCTGCTCCCCATCCTCACTCCTGCCCCCGGGCTGGGTTCTGGGCTCAGGGAGCTGCTCTGGGGCGCTGGCAGGGCTCACCTGGAGATCTCATAGCGCACCTTCCCCACGGGCCGCAGGCGAGAGTCACCCGAGATGTCCTTCAGCTTCAGCTGGGCCAGCTCCTTCTCCAGGACCACGATGGCCTGCTGATGGGCTGCAGGGGCACAGGGAGAGCATCACTGCACAGAGCAGCATGTGGCAGGTGCCCAGAAAAAGGGTTAAAGGAACCATCCTGGCTGCTTTCCACCCTCCAGGCTATCTTCAAAGCTAATCTGGGTGCAAGGAGCCCGGTGAGCACGTGGGCAGTGCTGACTGACGTCTGCCAGCCTGCAGAGCCCCAGGGCAAGGTGGATGGAACTGGGAGAGATCCCAGTCCCTGCTGCCTGGGCTGGGCACCGCGTGAGGTGTTCTGGAGGTGCTGGGCACCACGCTGCTCCCTGCCCAGCGCCGGTGGGGCAGGCTGAGGGGCACATGCCAGGGAGCAGCCCAGCGTGAGCAGGAGCTGCCGCCCTGCAGCTGCCTGGGAAGGGGAGTCACATCCTTCCCTCCCACACGGAGCTGCAGGTAAACGAGCTATTGCTCAGACATTGTGTTTCACTCTGTTCAGGGCTCTGCTGGAGCCAGAGCTCTGTCTGCCTCAATCAAACCAGCACAGTGCCCATCCATCTCCATCACTGCCCCCCCAGCAGCTTCCCACCTCCTCTCTCCTCCGCAGCTCACTCCTCCAGGTTCACAGCTCAGCTGCCTGGACACATGCCATGACAGCAAGACCCTCCTGCCCTGCTAGCCCCCCTGAGACCCCCCCCCTGCCCCAGAAACCCCATCCCCTCTGCAGGGTCTCCAGGAGGGGAGTGGTGGTGGCAGCTGGGTGCATCAGCCACAAACCCCAGGCAACGGCACATCTGGCACCAGCAGTTGAGGCTTTTCCCATCCTGTTCCAGCAAGGACCCAGCTCCACTGCTCAGCCACCAGCAAACCTGCAAGGAAGGAAATCAGAAGCCAAACCCACCGTAGTCCAAGCCAGCCTGGGTGATCCTCACCACGACGCCGGGGTTGGTGGCCCCGGTGAGGGCCAGGCACAGAGCCAGCGCCCCACACGCCATCGCCAGGCTCCGTGCTGCCATCCTGGCTGCCTGGCAGTGCCACGCTGCTGCTGCCGGGCACTCCCTGCCCACCCTGCCTTTATATCTGTGCCAAAACGGGAACCGCGGGTGAGGGAGGCGCGTGGAGCCGCGGCCACAGCCCGGCGGGGCAGCCCCCAGGGCCCCGGCTTCCTCCCTGGCCAACACTCCCTCCCTGCGCCCACGGCACCTGGCAGTCAGGGAAGGGCTGGCACAGAGCAGGAGGCCACAGCTCAGCTTCCAGCTGCCCATCTCTCTCCAGCAGAGGCAGGGGCTCAGTGACGCAGAGCTGCCGCGAGCAGGAGTTTGGCACTGCCAGACCTGTTCCGTGGGGCTGGGTTCTCTCTGCCTTCACCAAGCAAAGGCTGGCAACAGCCCTCGCTGCCCCTGAGCCGCCTGCCAGCCCCCCACTGCCCCCCAGCCCTGACCCACGGCGCTCGGGTCCGCTCCTCACCATCACAACACAGAGGGGCCAAAGGCAGTGGTGGTAACCAGAGCAGACTCGGGGCACAGCGAGGGCTAAAGGAAACAAATGACAGCTTCTCCGTGCGTGTGGGAAGGGAAGAAGGAAGGAAAGAAGAAATGACTTCAGTTACTTTCATTTCCCATTGGGAAGCGGCAGGAGCCGTCCCAGGAAGCCCGTGGGGGCTGATGCAGGCAGATCTCGTGAGGGATCCAGGGAAGTCGTCGTGGTTGCCACAGGCAACATCCCTGAGCCATGAGCTTGTGAAATGCAGCTATTGCTCAAGCACAGCCGCCAAGCAGAGCTGTGCCTCCGGCCCTGCAGCTGCAGGAGGCCCCGAGGGATGGGGAGAGCAGAGCCAGGGAGGTCTGTGCTGGAGGAGTCTGGCATGTGGAGGGTCAGGGCTGGAGAGATCAGGGCTCTCAGATCCAGTCAGTGCCCCAAGTTCTGGGCAGGGGCACTCGCAGGCTGCCTGGCACATGCACAGCAAACACCCACCAGACTTGCACACGTGGCTGTGGCTTTGGAGAGCAGCACTGCAGTCCTGGCAGCTCTCGGACCCCAGGGCAGGAAAACAAGGACAGAGCAGCCCAGCAGGCCTGGTGCTGACAGTGCCTGACAGAGAGGGACAGACCCTCCAGGGAAGAGTCATGTCCCACTGGCACCCAGACAGCATCTACAGCCTGTGATCCTCCTGTCAGCGCCGGCTCAAATCCATCCCTGAGGGCCAGGAGCCCATGGGCAGAGTTAATTTTGCCCAGAAAGAAGCAGCCAAGAGCAGAGCTCAAGGTTCAAAACACCAAATCCCCACTTGCAGCCTCCACGGTGCCAGGACCTTGCTGCTGCCTGTCATTAGCCCTTTGCTGGGTCTTGCTCAGTACAGAGGAGAAGCTCCCAGACCCTCCCATCCATCACACCACATCTCAGCAGGGCCATTTCAGAACGTTCAAGACAAGCCCTGAGGAACCAGAACCTCTTCCATGAGGAGAGAATGGCATTTTCTAGCGAGCAGGAGAGAGGAAGCAAAACCAGGGCGTCTCCCATCTGGGTGGGAAATAAAGTTAAACTGAAGAAAAACAGCCCCTTCAAACAGCACAACCCCTGACCAAACACTCCTGTGTTTGACAAGGAACAGCAGAAACCACATCTAAGGGTCAGCCCACGGGCTGGTCCCGGCAGTGCCCCGGGTGAGGGATGACAGCAGGGAACCGAGCGTGAAATCCTGCCCTGCCACACCACAGGCTCTTGCCAGCCCTGGGAGCACGAGGTCCCGTGGGGCTTCTGGAGCTGGGCTGTCGGGGAATGGCCATGACAAGACTGGACATGAGGCTGGGAGGACAGGGAGATGCAGGAGGTTTCTCTGTACTGCCAGCTGTCCCCTGCCCAGGGCTGCAGGTCAGGACCTGCTCCCTGCTGTCCCCAGGTCAAGGCTCCCTCTGGCCCCACACGCTCAGCACGTGAGGGCAGTTCCTGCTCCTGGCCCCATGGCTCCTTCCCCATCTCCTGTGTGATGCAATGGCCTAAACCACCCTGCAAGCACATGCTGCAGCTCCCCAGGGTGAACAGGGGGTCTGGCTGAGGCTCTGCTCTGCCTCCAGCAGCCGCCAGCTTGGAGCCGCTGCCACACAGAGCCCTTTCCTGGGTGAGCCCTGGCTGCAGCCCCTGGCCCCGGGGCAGCCCCTGGCAGATGCAGGGCAGTGCAGGGGACATTGCTGCTCCTTGGGCTGCGAGCAGGAGGCACTGACACGTTTGCCTTCTGCAGGGAAATCTCTCCACATCCGTTTCTGGCGGTGCCACAAACCACCCTGGGGGAATTCCCCGGGGCCTGGGCAGCAGGAGCTGGTGCCAGAGGCATCGCTGCAGCTGGACATGGGCTGCAAACACCCTGCTGGGGAAAGGCAGGGGAAAACCCCAGGGGCTTGGCAAGGAAAGTGAGAGCAACCCGCCTGGCTTTGGGGGGGAACGTGGAGAACTCCACAACCAGCAATAAAACCATCCCCTACCCACTTCCAGCCAGGACAAGTCCACTGCCACCAACACAATCGGGCTCTGACCAGGATCTGTGGCTGCTGTGGTTGTCCCCAGACCCGCAGGGACTTCACCCAGAGCTCAGTGCAATGCTGTCAGCACGGAGATGCAGTGGAGCTGCTGCTCGTGTCTGCTCCCGGACACCGCACACCCTCACCTGCAGCTCCCTGACAGCCAGGGACCCAGCAGTGACTAAAAATACACCTGAGGGACTGTGTGGGGCTGCTCTGCTGCTGTTTTCCCAGCTGCAGGATCAGTGTGACCCAGCCTCAGCTGTCCCTGGGCCAGGGGAGCTGCAGCAGCAACAGGGAAAGGGAAACCCTCGGAGACACAGAGCGGGTAAAGCCGGAGCCCCGTGGGTGTCTGAGCCCGGCAGGACCTGGGTGCAGGGACACAGACACAGCAACGAGGCTCCTGGCAGCAGCCCGGACCCAGAGCCCGTCCCGGTGCAGGGCTCATCCCCCTCCCTTCACCCCCCACCCCGGGGACATCCCCTGGGACCCGCTGCAGCCACCGGCTCCTCTCGCAGCAGCCAGCCCTGACACGAGGTCTGGGAGCCTGTGAAAGACACAAGGGATGCAGAGAGCTGAGGGGGGACGGTCCTGCAGAGAAGTACAAATAAAAAATGCAGGAATGGTGACCTCAGGCAGAGCCCCGGGGGATGTGAATGGTGGCTCTGTGCTGGCAGAGGGTAGAAGGCCACAGGCAGCCTGTCCCAGCAGCTGCTGGGGACAAACAGGACATGGAGTAAGGGAGCGAAAGAGGAGGGTGAGCTCATGGGGTCAGAGGCCCCAGGCTGGCAGCAGCACCAGGAGCTCAGCCTTTTGCTGGGTGGGCTTAGTCCCCAGCACCCTGACTCCCACCTGCAAGCCTGGCTGTGTCAAGGGCAGCAGGAGGGCACAGGGAGCTGCTTTGGGGTGCTGCAGGGATGGAGGGCTGGAGCATTTGCAGGATAGCCCAGTTGAACACAGCTGATACAAACACCCCCAGGGCCCAGGCAGGGAGCTGCTGCCTTTGGGAACAAGCCAGTGTCAGGGTGCTCAAGTCCCTCTGGACACAGCTTTGTATTCTTCCCCTCCTGTTCAGCAGTGCCACAGAGGCACCTACCTGCTGGTGTGGCGCCGGGTCAGCCGTGCTGCCTTCCTGCCTGCCCACAGCCTCCTCACCCAGCCCTGCTGCCTGTCAAGTTCTTGGGCTCATTTCAGAGTTAACCATGCAATTAAAGAAGGTCAGAGCATGAGCTCATACTCCCTTTGCTCTCAGGGAAGCTATAAAAAGGCTGATGGAGAGCATGTGAACTGATGCAGTTTAAGGAGTGATTGGCTGCTGGTGGGGAAGGGAGGAGCTGGCCCAGCAGGCTCCAGTTTGCAATTAGGCATCCTGGGCAGATGGCTTGGACCCAGGCTGAGCCCAGGGCCAGCTCTGCAGAGCCGGGGGTAGTGCCCGTGGGTCTGCAGCCGGGTGCTCCAGCCCCTGTGCCCCCAGTCCAGCCTCTGCCCACCCAGCACGACTGCTGGGGCCTGAGCCCTCGCAGCACTTGTGATCTGTGCCGGCACAAAAAGGCTCTCACTAGCTCCCAAGGAAATGGGAAGCAACTGCAAAGCTCTGCCTGGCGCCGTCCTCCCTCCCAACAAGCCAACAGCCCAGCTGTACCTCCTCCAGCCTCGGCTTGTTTGCACAGCCTGTCCTTTGGCTGCTCACTCATCCCGGGACTAATGTTCGTTATCCAGACAGCCCCGGCGGCTCCCAGCCCACGCTCTGGCCATCCCCCTGCCTCCGGCCCTGTCCCCCAGCCCATCCTTGAGCCTGTTGCCCACAGACACAGCAGTGGGAACGGCTTCAGCCCCAGCGCAGAGCAGGGGGTCCCTGCAGAGCTCTGGCTGCCGTGCCCTGGGGATGGAAGAGCTGTGCTGTGGTTTGCATTGGGCCAGACGAAATCTGTGGCTTTGGCTCTTGCACCGTTTGTTTTTGTACAACTTCTACTTGCTAAATCACACCGTTCTGCTTTCAAGTAGGTACTTTCCATCGTTGAAACAGCCCAAAGAGCTTTGAGAGACACTTCTGCTGCCGTGCTTCTACGCCAGCTCAGAAATGGGAGCTCCGGGCCGTCTAAGGGCTCTATTTTGAACACAGACCAGGCGGGACGGTTCCTATCGCCGCGGGCGTTCAGACGGCAGCCGCTCACGTACCGGCAGCTCTGCCCGTCCCGGGGCCGGGGCCGCGACCCACCGGGGGCTGCCGCCACCCCCGCGGGGCTTCATTTCCCCGGGGGTCTTGCACATGCAGCCCCCCGATCCCCCGGGGGTGTCGGGACCGGTGCCGCCTCTGCCCCGCGCCGGGGGACACCGGGGGGGGACCGGGGGGAGCTCCCCGGGAAGAGCCGCCGCCTCGGGAACACGCGGCGGGCAGGTCCCGGTGCTGCTCCCGGTGCCGGTGCTGGTCCCGGTCCGGTCCTGGTGCTGGTCCCGGTGCTGGTCCCGGTCCTGATGTTGGTCTCGATGCTGGTCCCGGTGCTGGTGCCGGTCTCGGTCCGGTCCTGGTGCTGGTCCCGGTGC
>WBNH01008528.1:0-59448 GCA_013401255.1 Urocolius indicus
GGAGCAGTTCATGAGGAACTGCCAATGGGAAAGATTGACATTGAAGAAGTTTGTGGAGGACTTTCTCCCTTAGAAGGGACTCCACACTGTACCAGGGAAAGTGTGAGGAGACCTCCCCTTGACAGGAAGCTGTGGTCATCTGTGATGAACTGACCATAACCTCCATTCCTCATCCCCTTGCTCAGGAGCAAGAGGTAGAAAGGTGGGGAGAAGGGAGAGGTAGGGGGAGGCTGTATATATATTCAGGCTTTATTTGTCATTTCCCTACTCTGTTTTGATTGTTTGTTAATAAAATCAAACCAATTCTCCGCAAGTTGAGTCCGTTTTGCCTGTGACGGTAATCGCTGAGTGATCTCCCTGTCCTTATGTCAACTCACGAGCCCTTTGTTATATTTCTTTTCTCCCCTGTCCAGTTGAGGAGAGGGAATGATAGAACTACCTAATGAGCACTTGTCACCCAGCCAGGGCTAAAACACCACATGACGAAGTAACATTAGTGTACCTCTCATAAGAAAGCTATAACGGAACAGTAAGCAGAGAGCAATAAAGGCAAGCAAAGTCATCAGGTCTTGCAGCATTTTTCATATAGAATGCTCACTCTCAATTCAGTAAAATGTTGTAAGACAATATCCATTCCAATCTCAAGGGATTTGATATCAAAGTATTAGAGGTGTAGAAGTACTCTTAATTCTACAATAAATGGTTTTAGTGATCTCTGTGATGCAGATAAAGAATATCTTCTTTGCAGATTGAAGCAAAAAGCACATCCAAACTTAAAACATTCATTCCTATTACACATAGGCAGAAATTTACTACTTGCGTAAGAAATACCATGGCAAATAATTTATAGAATCATTCTAAAGCTTCTTTTCGGTTTTTGTAACAACACGGAAAGCAATTCCAGTGCTTACCATCTGATGGAAGCTGGGTGGCAAATTCAGCTGGTAAAGTTAAAAGAGCATAATCTTTCAGTGCAGCTAACCAGAGACGGCTGAGTGCAGGTAGCTCAGGTTGTACAAGTGTTATCAAACTGTCTGGTGGCAACTCATTTACAGTACCAAAATCATCCTCATCCTCCTCTGTGCTCTTTAAAATACGCTTTGGTTTGGTCTCTGCTTCCTTCTTAATTTTCATGGAAACAACATACACCTAGAAAAACAACAGATAAAACAGTACATGCTGTGAGATCCTAAAGCCAGAAAATTTAGCTAGCCTTTCCCATGCAAAAGTAACAGACTCCATACGCAGATGATTCACTGGAAAATTACTGGGAAAAAGAGTTACAATACAATTACATTTTATTTAATTTTTTTTTTCTTCTAGTTCTACCAGTATGTAACACTTAATGGGCAAAAATGGCACTCTCATAAAACAATCTGGCCACACTTTTTTCATAGAATAGTGTCAATTACTGTTGCTCTACATACACATATTGATTTAAATAAGTTTAATAAATCAGTGCATCTTTACTGCAAAGATTTCTTTGACCTACATTAAGAGCTATTGGATAAATTAATCATCACTTTCTGGGAGCAGATCAGGTATCACAAAGACGTGAAAAGGGCTTTAAATGGGTTACATTAATACAAGAACACTTTCATGTTTGTCTGTGATAGATGCTATGAGAGTAACAGGATTTTCAAAAACTTAGATAAATGTGGGAATAAGCAGAAATAACAGAAAAATACAGTAAAAATTGTCATTTTTAGAAAAGAAATAGAATAGAAATAAGTGTCTTCATAGAACAGATGCTCCGTATCAAAGCTGAAAATTACATTATGGGGTGTTTAATATCACACAGTTGAAATGTTAATACTTTCTTTTGTAATTTCAAAAGTAATCTCCAAGAAAAACAGACCCTGAAGTACTATAATAAGAGATACCAAATTACCATATGTGTAATTGCACTTAGAGCTCTATAGCATGCAAGTAATATTTCATGAAGCAACGCAATGTAAGTAGTTCTATCTTTTGTAAATAGCTGAAGATTTCTGGTATTCCAGTCACTACTCAACAATATCTAGTTAAGTCTGTAATTTACTCTGAACGCTTTGACAAACTCTGAATTAACTAGCTGCAATATTTTCCTAGAATGTATTTTAAGGTTATTAATTTTTTTGTTTGTTTTCAAGTTTAAGAGGAATAAGATAGGAGGAAAATTAAAATCTGATAGAGTAGGAGTGTATAACTGAATAGGGAAAAGTACAGTAAAAAAGGAGAATAACCTGCGAATATGAACCAACACAATGGCAGATAAAAAAACCAAAGAAACATATGGAGATAAAAAGATTTCAGGAGTAACAGTACTTAACAGCCAGTGAGGTGTGAGGCTGCTGTTACATTGCAAAACCTTTCAATTTTTAAGAGATTTAATGGTCAATGTTTACCTCAGCCCATGCTTTCAGAACTGCAAGTTTTTCCATAGTAGTTGCACTCTCTCGGTACAGTTGACTAGAAGATCCCTTTCCTGCTTGCACTTTATCCAGGGAAGAGACAAGAAGGTTGTGAACGCGGCGGAGATCATTCAGGTCACTTACAACCCCACTTCCTATCCAAGTGCTACATACCTAGACCACAAAATTTAGAATCATGTTAACTAGCAAAAAACCTCAACCTTATAAAACTGTTTTTTAAAAAGAAAACAAAAGCCAAAATAAGTACTACAAAAAAATGAGCTCTTTTCCTGTTTAATATAATAATAATAATAAAAAAAAACCTGGGGTTTTCCATTTCTTTTCCTCATCCATAATAAAAGAATTGCTCAGATGAGTCATTACAAAGGTTGTATTAGCAAAGCATATTACAGGAGAACTTAGTAGCAACATGGAAAACATTTTAAATAGATTTTTAATCCTTTATAAATAGGTAATCACATTTTTAAAATTCTGTTCCCAAGTCTTTGGTCAAATGATTCAGTTAACATGTCATTCCATTCACTGTCAAAAATACATTGGACAGCAATCAATAAAAGTTCATGTTTAAAACCCCACACTTTCCAAATTATGTATTATGGCTCCACACTAATAAGAAGTTTTGGAGATCATTGATGCCAAGAAAACACCTACAAATTAGTGAAATAAAAATCTTTAAACAACTGGGCTCTGGTCTCGAACCAATAGTTCTAAATCTAGAACAATCAATATGAGACATGGTGGACGCACAGTTGGGTGTCTCCCCACATCTCATTTGAATTAAATGGGCTCAAGCAGTTACTTAAAATACAAACATCATAGAAATCAGCTCCTTCTGTCTAGTGCTAAATCATTGACATTCATCCTCTAAAATACAGTCACGTCCAAATATAACACAGCCAATAGAATAATTCTAGTACACCTTCTTTCCTACAAAAAGGAAAGGGGACATATTCTTTCAGAAGAGCTCCTTTGATTCTGGTGGTGATTTTACAAGGATGAGGAACTGAATAACAACAAAATAAAAGCCACATAAAAGTGATTCAGGTTTTACAAACTCTCTGTTTCATGGCATTTTTGTCCTATCTTCCATGTATTTATTTTGCTTTTAAAGAATTAATTCCACAAAGGCCTCTGGGGAAGCACCTCTCATGATCTGGAATAAGGGTTAAAGTAAACGCAAACATAAAAAATGTTCTGAAGGTGCATGAGACAAGACTGACAAACATCTGTCACAAATCCATAGTATATTCAAAGTAAGGCTAAAATAAGCTGCACTCCTGCTGCTGGACAAGTCAACACCTGTTTCAGCAATGCAGAAAACTGTAAAAACAAACTAATTCAGTGCAGGTCATCTCTGCCCATGTAACTTCTAGGATGGGTTAAATACTAAAATCTAATCTCCAACCATTTGATCCTCTAAGTGCACACATTCACTTTTGAAATGGATTGAAATAAGGAAGATTTTTATAAAGAATGTTGTATGTTTTCACATAAGCTGCCTCTTAATCTATCTTTAAATGCACAGAAATGCTCTGTAAGCCAAGATTAGCATATTCTTTCCTATATATAGCTATCAGACTATGTCATATTTGATCTAGTCTTACAAATTTTACTAGAAATTAAGAGTAAAATACCACCACAAAAATCACAGTTTCTGCTGGACCAAGATTTACTAAATAAAATTCACGTATACAAAGTTAAAACTGATGTCTGCATACCTAATGAAACTGCTTATTTAACCTACAGTAGTCATTTAGCTGTGTAAACCATGTACGAGATTAAATCAGCTATCAGCAACATAGCTGTAGTTGTAAGTACAGTAACACAACAAACACGCACAGAATCTTGCACTGAACATTCACTGAGAAGTTGTTGCTATGACTGTAATGAGAACGCTCAGATACTCCAAAATCTAAAATGGAGTATTAATCTGAATGGAAGTTTAGTGTTTAAAGGTAATTATCATTAATCCAAATATATTTGATCAGACTGATAGGCTCTCAATAAATAGATTACTTTTGGTATCATTAAACAAGGTCTGTAAGGCCTTTCCTTCTTTTTTTTTTCTCTTTCAGTAACAAATGCAGAATTGACATGAGACAATTAGTTTCAGAAAGACTAAATATTTTCTGATGTAGCTCCCTAAAAGGGCTTCTGCACTTTCGAGCAGCAGAATATATTACTAGGAGATGCAAAAGATGTTGCAAAAACATCATGGCTTAGGTTTACAAAATATTCCAGCCACTTGCTACTACTCTTCTGCATGCTCCTTCCAAAGAGAAGGAAGGAAGATCAGTTTGACATCTGCACATTTTCCTCTGTACCTGGCAGGCCTTTGCAATTATATCAGACGGTGTGTCTTGGGAAAAAGCTGGCCTCAGAGCAGCTCCGACCTGTTCACAGGAAGAAAAATTAAAAATCCAACTAAAATAACAGTGATACAACATTCTTCATCTCATTTTGTTTAAGGCTCAAGCATATACACAGAACGAGCCAGACAAGAATACCAATTTTCACATTATAGTTACACCCCCAACTTATTCTTGCTGTCTAGCAGACATTTGCAATAGTATTCACTTTCAAAAACAATAAAAAAGGCCTAAACCCACTTTTTCCTGCTTTTCACTTCAGGAAGTGAAAAGGGTGAAAGCCTGTCTTTAAGAAGTATTTGCAGAGATCTTAAGACAGAGTGAAAACAGAAGAGGTGAAAAAGTTAAGTTATGCAACAAAATAAAACAGCAATACCACAAAGCAAATCTTCAAATGCTCACCCTCCCTTCCTATACTTTTGCACTCTTCATTCAAATGGAAGTATATTCATTAATTCCAAAGTAACCAGATTTATTAGATTAAACCTGGAACTGAATCAGTATTACTTTCAAACTCCTAATTTTACTAACGAAATGTCACTTTTGCTAAAAAATGAAACTATTAAAAGTTAAAATTACATTTAGAGAACCAGTATCTACTGAACTCTTAATTACAATCAACAGGAAGAAGTAAATGAAAGTGTCTCTTCAGTACATTTTCACACACAGAAAAATCTCTTCACAGGTCTTTTGAAGTTACAAAATCTTCTCAAATCTAATGCTGGCGTATTGGCATAAATATACAATTTCCTGAACTTATAAAGGAGTTCTCACATTAGCCTGATACTGCTCCAGTATCACATGGCCTGGAAACTCTGGCTCAGGAACCAATGCAAATTTCTTGATAATGTCTTCAAGAGCTTGAAGACCCGCCATTCGTAACTGGTTGCTGTGATCAGTTGCAGCCATGAATGCCATTCGAATAAGATCGGAGAGATGGAGTACTAAGAAGTCATCTTAAAACAAACCAGAAAGAACTATTTAGTAACATAAAACACCACTAACATGACATATCTCTAATATTTTCCTCACTGACATGTACAGATTTCAAAGGTCAACATTTACGGTATGGTAAAAGGCAGGAAAGAACATAAATGATGTTTCTTCCCCCTCTCCTTGCCCCTTAAAGTGACACAACAGCTTTGATTTCTAAGACAGTCTTAAAAACTTAGCACAAATTAGAAACAAAATGATATACAGAGAAATTGCATTGTGAATTTTGCATGTGAATTTTGCTGAGTAGCCTCAACGCTAAACAAAAATTAAGGCAATTCCTGTTTGAGTCCTATGCTTATAGTTGCCCCTGCTGATAAACAAAAACCTTGTCAAGTTTGAACATCTAGCATCTGAGTAAGCCTCTAGCTCTGCTCGCAAAATTCAAGCACAAGGCTGTAAGTGAGCAATAGGCAACATGTGGAAAAGAACAATATGTAACTCAGTAACATTCTGAAAGAATTTTTCTTTGCTGTTTATTAATCTTCTTTCTTTTCTTACTTTCAATTTTAAATTGCCAGATGTGACTAATATATTTTCATGTCTCGGGCAAAAAAGTTTATTTTGTAGCTGAAATTTTCCAGAAGCATGTCAGTAAAGACAGGCTGGAACTCACTTAAAAACTACAAAGTGGTAAAGTCTGTACTTACTGTTTCAGATCATGACAGATGTTAGCAGAATTTAAATATTTTGGAGGTGAAGATGAGAGGTAGAGGATTGCTAAACTTTCCTTTGTACAATGATGCCATATACAAACACTTCAGTTTAAATAAATTCAGATATATACATTCTCAGGATTATTATATGCAATCCTCTGCAGGATCTTATAAGCAGAAGTTACTTCCTGATTTTTTCTGATTTTTTTCTGATTTTTTTTCTGATTTTCCTGTGGTTTGTTTTTTTTTTTTAGTGCAATGCCATCGCAAAAAAAACTCTCCCAAACCTCTTCCCTCTTAGTCTTCAAACAGTGACCTCAGTCTCAAATCAAGTCAGAAACAAGATTCTCACAAAACCAATGCACAATGCTGGAATGAGTGCATCAGAGCAACACAAGCAAAGAGTCGATAAATCTCCATATCATAACAGACACCTTCAAACAACATGGAACTAAAATCCATTAATCTCATCCATGCATTCTAGGATGCTCGTTATATTCATCCTACATAAACAAAGTCCTCATGAGTGATACATGGATGAAAGTAAACAATCACTATTTACCAGAACCAATACACATAGAGAACCTAAGGACAGAAACCTCCCACTATTTGTTAGAAAAATGTTTCTTCCCAAAGCACACATCTCTGATCTACCTATTCTGATTCTCTAACTCATAAAAGTATCTTCATAACATGAGCTTTAAAACTAATACAGATTGTTCTCATGGATACCAAAAGAAGGAACTTACATAAATCAGTTGGATCTATGTCTTGTAACTTCCTCTCACCCCTCTCTCCACAAGTGATGTCACAGTAGTAATTACCTGGCCTTATCTCTTTTTTATTTTCTAGCATCCCTTCAGTCTGAAGATGCTAAAATCTTCTCCAAAGCCCAATTCACTGTTGTCATTACGTTAAACTCAGAAAGTGTTCACAGCTCACTCTCAGCTAGAAGTTTACTGCTTCTATTTCAGACTGAGAAAATCTACGGCTTTACAAATCCACCCTAACCCTAACCCTAACCCTAACCCTAACCCTAACAGGTCTGTCTGTCAGAATTTATACTCTCCAGCAAATCTTGTTCTTTGTGTTCATGGTACAGTAACTCCACTAATTATACAACTACAGTTTTACTGACTTTTTTCCCCATTTCCTTTGGTCTTAACTATTTGTATGAAAGGATAACTCCTTATATTTTTTTCTTGGTTGTCCAATCTTAAGCTATTAAAAGGTGTCAAAAATAAAATCAAAATAAACCAAAATCCAAACATGCACAATCTGTAATTACTTTTTGGGTTTTTAAGCCTGGCCAATCGAGCCAGTGCCAGATCGAAGTGCGCCTTGTTCGCATTCTCACACAGCGTGATAACTCGACACAGACAGTCTGCTGCAAACACACGCGTGGCCCAGCGAGGAGCTACAGAAGGCTTGGATTTATCCTCTTCACCCAAAGTGGTAAACATTGTATCATCATCCATCTCATCCTTCTTCTCCGATTCCTCATCTTTACCTCCTCCCAAGGGAGCAGCGGTGCTCATGTCTACGACAGAGAACAAAACACTTAAATCTGCAGAATACAGCTAACAACATATTCAAGCTTTTTCTTAGATTCAAAAGGGACTTTTGTTGAAACACCACCACTTGAAAAATGTCAAAAGGACAGAGATATCAGTAAAAGAAATGTTATTCACTTCTAACCTGGGCTCTATTACTCTTTATATGCCTTAAATGATACAAGATAAATTCCTGCAACCTCAGTTCTCCACGGGTGCCAACTAGAGCTGAATTCCATATCTGAACTTCTCAGTTCTTAAAATTAACCTATTTAATTGCCAATAAATAAGAGAAGGAGATTACCAGGCTCAGGGTTTGAACCGCTCAGCTCCTGTTTCAAGCAAAAGCTACAGTGCATCAAAACTACAAAGTTCCATGACACGAGACAGATATATAGACAAGTAAGCAGTTTATGGAACCCACAAATGTGTTTTAACATTCAAGAAAGTATTTTCTCTTAAGGGTGGCTGCAAGACTTCATTTCAAAACATACAGTTACTTCAGGGATGACATTAAAAAACCCCAAACTAGAACAGGGACCAAAAAAACCAAACTCATCAAACATGCATATGCATTTCTACTATTCAGAACTGAGAACACAGAATCTCAATGACAAGGTCTAAATTAGCAAAATGTGAAGATACTGACAAAAATTACTCTAGCAATAATTCGAGAAGAAATTATTGTACGGGTAACCTACCCCAACTAAGGCATGCTTCATAGAAAGTCTAAATTTAGGCAGATGAGCCAAGACTTCAATAAAGAGAAAAGTAGCTATGTGAAATCAAATATGGATGGCAACAATTCACAACAAAAGGATTTTGAGAAGGCATCCAGGACCTTAACGTGGCTGATTTGTAAATCTCTGCTTAAAAAGCAAATGAGATTTTGTTCGTGTAACAGTTAGCTGGATCAAAGGAGTTCAAAATGAAGTTGCCGGCTTAAAGGACAGCTGAGAAAAACACATTTAAATATGGTTCTCTCAGAGGTTATTTCCCCGACTAATAAATAAATAAGAGATGGGGTAACCACATAAAAAACTGTAAAGCTCATCCCATACTGAAGTAAGAAAAGGATATGCCAACTTCCAACTTTGGAAATGAAATCGTTCTCACTGGGCAGGTATTTCGTAACTACATTGCCTAAAGAAATCATTGGTAGCATTACTCATCAGTAAACATAAAGCTGGCAACATTTAGAAAGAACTTCAGGATGAACTCACAGTGTGCCCATAAACAAGTATAAATGCAAGGCAAACGAGCAGAACCTGCGTCACAACCATCCTACAAGCTGAAAAATAGGAGTAAGGTCTCAGAGGACAAGATCTGTGCAAACAAGACCGAAACACTGAACAAAAAGCAGAAGTCTCATCACCATGGTAACCCATCATCACCTCAGTAAATTGCAAAACCTCATAAAAGAAAGCTCAGACTGTGTACAGCACACTCTGTATCATCCTCATGTATAAAGGCTAAAAACAACATGTCTACTTTGATTAAGATACTGAAACTTCAGAATAACAATCACATAGCTTCTCTGCTGGAAAACCTACTTCAAGGCAGCTAACTTTTTAACCTTAAAAGCAATATTCTAAAACTTAACACAGCATAGATGATTTCTTCTTTCCAAGGAAGTTTTGATGCACTATAAGTTCTATATAGAATATATACTGTCTTAACAAGGATAAAAGACAAGCTCCAAACAAGCTCTGCCAGAAGACATCAACACTAAAAACATACTGTTGTTGACATGAATGCTACAGAATACTTACCGCTGGAAGCTGCAAGGACATCTTTACAAAGCATGAGCCAGTGAGAAAGATTTTCTACTGCCAGTGATGAAAGCATATGTCCCAGAGTATCATGGATATCTGAGCACAACTTCCGATCAGTCTCCCGATCCAACATCCCAAAAAGGACACCTTCGAGGCCCGTCTCTGTTATATTAACCCCCTGATGCTGGGAATGAGCATCTCGCCGAGAACCAGCTCCTGGTGCAAAAGGATTACTATCTGCAAAATGATAATGAGAAATTTTTCCTGAAATCAATAAATCAGTTTTAAAATTTGGAATAACAGACTAGAATTGAGCACTGCATGTGTATAGTTCCACCAATGATGCACTAAGATATTGCTGAATTTCTTCGGAATTAACACTAGAAATATTTTAATACAGCAATTAATTTACTTCCTTTTCTGCAAGGCAAATAACACCTTCTAGTATTACATGGAAGGGGAAGGGGGTGAATAAATCTTTCTCCGAGGTACATACTCCATGGATTTGTAAAAAATACTCTAAAGAATCTTCCCAGAGACAGACTTAACTGGTGTGATTTAATACGAGTAAGCTCATGGTTCTATGTCAGCATGAAGACTGTGCTGATCAACACTGTTGAGTCTCCAGTTTTCAGAATAAAATGATATATGTAAGAACTGAACCAACCAACAAAGACCACAGGCTTTGCAGAAGTGCTAACAATGCAAAAAAAACTGGAGACCTCAATCAAACAGCATACAATTACGTCACTTTCCAAAAGAGCAAGACCTAAATACCAGGAAAAAAAAAAGGAAAAGTTTTTTACTGTATATATACTGTCTCCCTATTTGATTGCCAGCCTTAACAGTGCAGGGAAATTTCAGACAGAACGTTACAAGAAGTTAAATTACAAGTGAAATTCAAGAGGTAAGCAGGGGTGTTGACAGAAGTTACTGCAGCTGAAAGGGATAGTTTAAGAGGTTTTTTTCTGTTGTTGGGAGAGATTGCTAGGGCCTTTTTCCCCTCTCTGAAGGCAAACCACACATATATGCACTCAACCATTACAAAAAGGCCACATCAAAGAAATACTTACTGATGACACTGTTTTCTTTGTCTCCAGCATTTTTGGCTAAGCTCATGGCATATTCACATACTTCTGCTGCTTCCCTCTGAGCCAGCTGTCGTAAACATGCAACTGCAGCCTGGCGAAGCAGCAAATGGGAGCTGCACAAATGAACCTAAAAATCAAAACCATTAGAGATAAGTGAACTGAAAAACCTCTGCACCAATAACTCTGTTCTGCTAAGGACTAGTAGCATTCTACTTCACAATTACATGCCCATGTGTGAGCTGCTGTGTACCAAGTTCTTTCCAAGATCTTGACAGTTCAGAAATAAGCACTTTTTAGTATGTACAAATATGAAAAATAAAACTGACATACAGAGCTGTCAGCTGTTACCTGCTTAAAGAGATAAGAGCCCCAGTGTGATTATACCTTCCAATCCGTTACACGCTTCAGTCCTACCCAACCTGTAGCTGTAAATCACATTCTTTTAAACAAAAAGCCATCACCAGGTGCACCACGACAGCTATCATGAAAACTTTTATGTCAAACTTGTAATAGAATTCATAGCATAAGTTTTTTTAAGTGTCTCTCAATAAGACAGCTTCAGATTTCTTTGCTAACCAACATCAGATTCTAATTTCTTTTGAATCATCTCAAGAAGCAGCAAGTATTTGTCTTACAGAAGAACTGTTCATGGTCCTTGTTTTCCTGAGAGGAAGTAGCTGCACAGAGAACTGTCTGTTTTTCCACAGTGAAAGGGATTAAGAGTGCTCTTTAAGAAAGTATGATTCTTTATTTACTCAGGGGAAATTGTTTTTAATAAACCAAATATTTGCTTTCTCAATATTAAGTTACTAAGTTATGTGGATAGAAGTTGCTTGCCTAAATGAAAGGGCCATACAGTTTACAAAGCATTTTAACAGTACATCTTTATTCCACATTATTAATATACAACATTTTAGTCCTAAAAAAAAAAAAAAACAACAAAACAAAACAGACTTTAAAGAACATCTAAATATCACACTGAGGTTATTTTAATGGAACTAAACCCTAGAACATTGGGGGAATTTAATTAATGGGAAGAGTATTCTCCATTTTAAGTTACAAAACAGCAACTTGTGGTTATGAAGTCAACACTGAATGAAGAAAGTAAACTAGACTGGAGAAATATGTGGTTTCATTTTGATACCTGGCATTAATTCCATTCAAAAGTGAGTTAAAAAGCAATGACAAGTTTGCTAATAGGTCAGGTAAGGCAGGCCTTGCCTGCACATCTATATATTTGCAGTATACAGAAAAGCACAAGACAATGGAGATGAAAACTTACCAAACCAAGTATGACTTGGAAGTAAGGTATATGAGAAAAGAGAAGGAAAATAGCTTTTGTTCAGCAGAAGACCATAAAGGAAATTTAAAGAAACAGTAGAAAACCCCAGGAAAAGTTTACAAAACATCACTAGCCATTCCTGTGTCAACTTCATTGTCTGTAATATCAATTACTGCTGTGTAAATGGCTATAGGGATTGCTTGCCATTTTGTACATAGCATTCATACAGAAGGGTCTACCTACTTTTGGATACGCTGCACCCCTTTCATGCAAAATTTTGTGAAAGTGACAATTCTCGGAAGACACTGCACTCCCAGGAGTGCTCTGGCTAGGAGTGGGGCAGAAGCAAGGGGCAGTGTCTTAGAGGGGATGCATCTAAAACTGAGAGGATGCCCTGGGGAAAGTCTGGATGGCAGACTAAGGAAAAGATCCAATGTTGAGATAAGTAGAACTGCACTCTTTCAGGTAACACGGAATCACCAGACTCACAAAGAATGACACAGAGAACTTTGCAAAATATCCAACCAACGTTGAGGAGAAGCTTTTAAAAAACTTCTCAGTATTGCACTGCTGAACCCTCTAAAAACTAATATTAAAAATAGTAGTAATCATAATTTTAAAAGCCTGCACCAAAATGCATACTCACACATGATCACTTTCCTTTAACAGTTGTATTTGGTATGTTTTGAGTTCCAGACTCTTGCCTCACTTCCAAGCTTAAGGTAGGACTTGCTGACAAAACACCAACAAGGAGAAAAAGCAGTGCTAACAACAGTAGCACAAGAATTTGAATGTCAGCATTGACTATGCTGACAGTGGTAAAATAAATCCAACATATCCCACTTTTTTCTCTCTCTCTCACTCCTCTCTGTGCATGCAATCTGTTGGAGGAAATAGAGCATTCCAGCATCTTTTTACTCAGTCTTACTATATATAAAAGCTTTCTATCTTCTGATATCTAGGGTGAAAGACAATCAGACCCTACAGCTTCAATTTGGGCAGCATTCTGAAAAGATCTAAAATGGCATGGGGACAGACATTGTTTTATTGCATTCCAGTGTTTTTGCAAATGTGACTTGCTTATTAGATACAGGTATCCTTGACATTTTGATAAGTACATCTTCTATCCTCTGCCAAGCACGTACATAAAACTTTAAGGAAGAAAAGGGATGCATTTTTTACTCACACAAAGACTGGGAACCAGGCTGGATAAGTTGACGTGCCTTGGTGCAAACATATGAAGCTGCTGAAGGCAGGATATGGCAGCTGCCTGAACAAGAGAGTCTGAATGATCTTGTGTGATTGCACATCCCACCAAACAGGAAGAACGGATTGTTGAAATTGTAGCTCCGTTACCTAATGATGCAATGCGATATCCGTAATATAGTAAAACTTTACTATACAACTGTAGACTACAAACTTTTGAGAAGCAAGAATTTTTAACATTTCAAAGTTCACAGATTAACATGGAACTTTTCTGAAGGCCAACCAAAAATTACTCTCTACACAACTTAAAAAACACTACAGACCAATATCTCTTTTTTAGCTCAGTCAAACAATGTCCCATGCAAGTGAAATTTTGGGTTAATGCTCTTCAGTCAGAAAGATTTTGAGAATATCTTCCCAGGACATAAAACCAGCAAATAATTTGATCTTAAATTCTGAAAGTATCTTTCACTCTATACATATGGGCAACATTTCATGCAATAAACCATTTCCTAAAATATACAAATTAAGGTATCATACACATACGCAAGTGATTTTAGTTAGCTCCATTAGATGAGCTGCACTGCTCTAATAGTATAAGCATTCAAGTGAACTGTTGTTAATTTGGAAAATAATCCCATTCTGTATTTTAAGAATCAACCTCAGGTTTATTTAAAAAGTCTTGAATTATAGACAAATGTGACTTGCAGAAAACATTCTACATAAGTTGTTGGTTATCTTAAGTTTATTTTAAAAGTTAATGACATTCAGATCAAAACGTTAACACACAGTACACAGATACGCAACTTCATTTAAACCTTCTAGAAGATTTTGTAACTAGATATTTAAGTTCAGTTATTTAAAATTCACTAGTGGCTGACTCTCTGGCACTGCATTAGAGATCATCCTATAAATATTCCTTAAAAACCCAGTTAGATGAAGTTACAAGTCTGTGGTTTTAAGACACAGAATTTCAGGTACAGTGTTTGGAATGACAACATTTTTTTTTTTTTCATACAGTCAGGTACAGTGATCTAAGAGTAACAAGAATGAATACAATTGAGTTATAGTTTACAATACTATCATTTAAGTAAAATCTAAGTTCTTGCCATCAGTTAAAGAAAAAGTTACGAAAATGGGGAAGAAAAACTTTGCTTCTCATCCCACATACACACAATAATATGTGCAGCAAAATATACAGCAAGGATACTTTTCATTTTTTACCCACCATGCAAGAAAGTACAGAACACCACACATCACTGCAACTTCCTCATACAAATCTCAAATTTCAGTTAAAAAAAGCCTCAAGCAGTTCTAAGTTGGATCAGAAGTGAGGCTGCTTTCAGGACTGTAACTGAATTTGTCAACATCTCTTTCCCCCACAAATGCCACAAAATAGTATTTTCTTCCATTTAAGATTGCAATATGTTATCTTCCTACAAGTTAGAATTTTTCTTTTCACCTCAAATTCCCACTAACCTTGCAGCTCAGGCCCAACAGTAGTTATTATAGCTCCAAGACATCGGCCCAAGCATTGATGTACTTCTGTATGCGACGGTGGAACAGTTAAGAGCAGAGTAAGAACTAGAGAAAGTGTTGGCTCTACATATCCACGGTACATTGGTCCACTAGAATCTACTATCAAGGCAAGTGAATGAAGAGACCAAGTCTATAAAAAAAACCCAAATAAAAAATAATATTTTTCAGTAACACATTCAGGAAACCTAAACAACTTTATTTGCAGACTGAGTCTAGCTCTGTACATCCTTGTTTAAACATATTTAGTTAGCTACTGACTCCAGAAGTGTTTCAAAGGTCCCAAAATCTCAACCAATCACGTAGGAGTTTACGTATTTCTAGCATACTTTTTGGGTATCAGAAGCTTTGGAGATGATAGATATGACAAAGAATGTCAAATAATGGTTAATCACTTTGAGGAAGAAAAATACAAATCATAAATGCACTTTAAAAAAAAAAAATCAAGGAAAAAAGAAGAGCAATGCTTAAGATGGGAGAACAAAAGAATCATTCCACTTTAAAAACAAATGTAGAGTCAGAAATGGGCAGTTGACAAAGTCCTTAGTGGGGAGTGCCTTCGACATTTGACTAAAAACTCATTTTCATGACAAAGTGAAAGGCTCACATGCATTTTCTAATTAATTTTATTAGAGAGTGAAAGAGACGAAAGCAGCACTGTTCATAGTAGGTGTACTACAGGATGAAGAAGAAAAATGGTGAAAGATCAACCTATTTCAGTTGCAAGATGCATAAATATTGAAAAAACAATATAATGAATTCCAATTGGCAAAGCAAAAAGGTGGCAAGATAATAGGCTTTTTGGTCACTGATGTTTCATGGGAAATATATTCCCCTGACAGACCTGAAAGTATTAGCTATCTCTGCGTAATATCCTACTAAACAATCTTTTTTTTTTCCCCGGATTTTCTTCCATTAAATATTTGATGCAATTGCACTGAACAGATTAAGTTAAACAAATAGTACAGTTACATGGCTAGACTCTCAGGAATAAGCTGGAAAATCCGCCTTTAAAACTGATCCTTTCTAATCTTCTCTGATGCAAGTCAAAAACTATTACCACTAGCAATCATGAAACTGCTTCTACAGTCCTAACCACCTGGCAGAGCATTACTCATGGCAGCTCATCCTTTCATTCCTGCAAACTGTCATTACTTGTATTCCCATGCAGAGAGGGACAAGGTTTAAAAATCTTTTCACAGTGGACTGGTGTCATACTCTCAACAGAAAATAAGGCAGGTATGCAAGCTCCCCTGGGCTTCCTCTTTATACTTTACTTTTTTTTCCATAAAGCGGTAATCCTTTCAATTTTGTTCTTTAAATGAATGGTACAAAATTACTTGCCTCAAAATTACTTATTCATACATGAAGTAACATACGCAAACTGAACTTTGTTTTACCTTAAATAAAGGAGATTTTAAAAAGACATTTTAAATTGTATTTATAGATTATTATTTTTTAAACATGATCTCCAAACAATACTAGGCTTGTTTTCCCAAGTGATAACCTTAACTATTTTGGGTTTTTTTTTAATTGTCGTGAAGAAAAGAAATAAGGAGGTTGTCTAGTACACATTCTATCAAGTTAATTTAAACCAAGTTGGAAGTATAATTCTGTATAGTTACTGGGGGCTTCAGTTTTTCTATCTGTAGGTATAATGTGCTCCTATTAAGGGGCTGCACAAAAAATGTTGTTGCTAAAGCAGCAATGAATTAATTACTAGAATGAATTCTAGTAATAGAATTATAGAATGGCAGGGGTTGGAAGGGGCCTTTAGAGATCATCTACTCCAACACCCCTGCCAAAGCAGATCCACCTAGATAAGGTTGCACAGGAATGCATCCAGATGGGTTTTGAAGACCTCCAGAGAAGGAGACTCCACACTCTCCCTGGGCAGCCTGTGCCAGGGCTCCCTCATACTCACAGGAAAATAGTTTTTTTCTTATCATTTACTATAACTTGTGAAAAGAATGAAAAACAAAATTACTTGTTTTATCAAGCAATTTGACTATAACCTTAGAACAACAATAATTACAGACAAGATAGTTGCTTTTACTCAAAAAAGGTTTATCTTTTTTTTAAAACCTTTCTAAAGTATTCATTTTATTCTAGTGCTTTGAGAGATTTGACTGCTTTAGACTAAAAAAGTCAGCACTTTTCCCTCTAATATTCAATTTCTTACTGTAAAGATAAACGTATTGGTCCATCTAGCACTCTCTTCTTTTTACACCAACAGCCACAGACAGAGGCTTAATGGAGAATAAAGACAGACGAAGTCACTGACCCTTCAAATTTCTCCTGTGATGGCATATTCTCCCAGTTTTCAAGTATTTTCAACTTAGAAAACTTTCTGAACTGCAGGTTTTATACATGTTCTGCAACTATAAAGAAACTGCTCCTTAACTGCATACTTAGTCTCCTTTTTACTCTACCAGCAACTTTTAGTAGTCAAGTTGTCCTTTTGTGAGATTCCACATTCCATAGTGGACAGAAATCCCTCCCCATCTTTGCTTTGCCTTGTACTTGGCTCTTACTAGTTCCCCTTCTGTCCATTAAGCAGAGTTTAGCTTGCAACAGATTTTTCATTGTCACAATATAACTCTCCAAAGATGATGTACTACCAAACTGTGTTCTCAGTATCACATACAGTGAAATTACTTGGCAAAGAAAACTGCTGCTCATCACCTGAGACTCCAGTAACTGATCACATGTTAACCTTTAACCAGTTGTTAAAAACTTTAGTTTAAGCAGCTAAGGAACACTTTGCTTTAGAAGTATAGTCAGCTAGGAATACGCCCACAGTGAATTACTCTGGCTCAGCTGACAAGCAAACCCTGTCAGTCTGAATTAATGTGAACACTTGCAACTACTTCCCTAACAAACAGACAGGCTACATTTTCATTGCAGAACATATTTGGGATTCTGTGATGTAAGAGTTGATAAGGAACTTCCCACTTTTTTCATGCTCCATTGCACATCATACATCTATATGAGTTGCCTTACATATGGCAATGTCCATAAAGAAACGTCTGATCAGAAAACTTAATTTTTGATCTTGAACATTTTAAAACAGTTTTACAGTGACTGTGTTTCTTTACCTGGACTTCAGGAGAGATTCCATCTTGTGCCAAAGCCAAGAGAATACTGACACTAGTTTTCAGATGCTGTCCAGAACCTATTCCACCAACATACCGATGGAGACAGCCCAGAGCCAAAGAATGGCCCGTTCGTGATACAACATCTCGAGCAGATTTTAACCTATTTTAAATAAAAAGAAATCACATAATTCACTGTTTGCTACGAAGAAACTGTCAAGTACCACAACAGTGCAAACGGCTAAAGGAATTTTGCCCATCACCTTACAAGACCTTGAGAAGCCTTAACAACAAAAGTGAAAACAAGGTACTTAATCCATATTGCTAGTAAACCAGACTACATATATAAAGCAAGTGAAAAAAAAAAAGTAGACGATGTTTTAATAGTTATTTTCTTTCTTCCTGGTCAGAGCTTGACATTTTAGATGAAGAAGGGTACAATATACTGAGAAACAACAAACAGATATACAGCTATATCTTCTACTGCAGTCAACTGAAAAACTTTTTAATACAGCTGTCTTCTTCTACAACTGAGTTTTATGACTTTTCCAATATTTTTAAGTAGTGTTTTATAAATTAAACCAAAACTAATAGCTTTCTGATGAAGCACTGACTTGTTGAGTATTTACACAACACTTCTGCTTCTGAATGCACGCCACTTACCTTACTTTTTTTTCTGTCCCTTCCCTATCCCCTAAAAAAAAAGGTTTTAATTAAAAAGTTAAGTATCTTAATCAGAAGATTCTCTTTTTTTTCATGGTTGCCTGTACATGAGAGGTAAGCATGTTCTTACCCATGAGTGAACAACAAGTAAATGGAAATCTGAAATATAATTACTTGACAGTGTCAATGGACTGGCAACCATTAACAACTTGAAACCTAAGTAAGAAACCAAGGAAATCGTTTCAGTAATAGAAATTCAAGGAAAGACAATATGATGATGTACTTTACTACAAGATGAAATGATGGGAAAAATTGATCTACCCAGAGGCAGGATAGCTGGACTGAGTCTATGTGAATGCAGCCTGATCACCCAAAAACATCAGCTGCAGCCTTGAGGCAGGTGCATTCTGATCTACAGATAGCCTAGTGTCTTAAATTTAAGCCAAAATTCTGTAAACAAGTTGTCTTATTACATCTACCAGACATATTTCTAAAGATCCAAGATTAACAACAGAATATGGGAAAAAAACATGTACCAGAAGATAAAGCAACATGTAAAGAGGATGTTTTGAGTAAACAGAACCACTATCACACAATTCATACTACAGACACGCTTAGCATAAGCTGCACTATCTGAAGCAGTTTAGTCACCTTCAAATAACTCATCAAAAACTATTCATTGGTATCATTTCACATTCCAAATAGTTTAACAAGTCAGCTCTTATTCCTGGAAACACCACATGAAATACAAGAAGAAGAATGTCTGAAGGTTTTTTAGATCTACATAATCATAGCAATCAAGCATGAAGAGAAGAATCAACATGGTATTTAATAGAGGAATCTTTTATACTACATTAAAATGTATTTTTATTTGCATTCCTGAATCAAAACCAACTTACTTATCAAAACTGTACTGAGCCATTCTAGCAATGAAAGAGGCTTCTCCAACCACTTGAGCCATTCTACCAAGAGCTTCACCTGCTGCACATCTCAAAATAGGGTTAGGATTATCAAGGGCACCCATGACCAGTGTCAGAGCAGACTTGCGTACTTCTTCTGGTCCTAACGTGCTTTTATTCTCAGCTAAACCCTACATGAAAGAAAAAAAAAAAAAAAAAAAGAGGAAAAAAAACCAGTCTAAAGCAGGGTAGAAAAGGAAAATACAAGAGCAATTTTACTGTATTTGAGATATTAAATTAACAAATGGTACACTTTCCCTTTTGTTTGAATTTGTGGTCATTTATCATAAAATATACTTACTGAAAATATTTCAAATTCAAAACCGAGGACATACTCATATGTTTGCCAACACTTTTAACTATTTCACATAGAGGAAGACCTGTGGCTAGATAGATTTATGAATAGGAAACTATATCAAACAGCACCAGGAGAAAAAAAAAAAAAAAAACAACAGAAACACCTTACGAAATTTGACTAGCAGAAAGAAAATTCTGCACTCTAGGACACTGTTCCACAAGGCCTTGATGCAATGCAAGTCATTGAAATAAAATATTTCTCAAGACTACTATTTGTGACTTCC
Source organism: Urocolius indicus (assembly GCA_013401255.1). Taxonomy (NCBI): domain Eukaryota; kingdom Metazoa; phylum Chordata; class Aves; order Coliiformes; family Coliidae; genus Urocolius; species Urocolius indicus. The sequence continues at coordinate 20,174 of WBNH01008528.1, forward strand.
TGTCTAGTTTCCTGACTTGGTAGTTTGATTAGCAAGTGTAGGCAGAGAATACAGAGACATAATTGAAGTTAGTGGGACTGAACATAATCATCTAGAATTCTATGCGATATTAGCGGGTCTTAAGAGGAAAAAAATTAAGACATCCAAAATGAAAAGCCAAATCTATTTTTGGTTTTATTCCCATGAGCCTCATCTGCACAATACTCTGTAACATGAGAGGAGTTGGGTATATATGACAAAGTACTTAAATCCAAGAGTATGGTCCAAATAAAACCACAGGACTGAGAAAGCGAAAAAAAATGACAGTTTGCATGTGAGCCTCATCTGTTCTCTGTACTGATACATGCAGGCAAGCGCTCACGCTAATACTTGAAAAATCGTCAGTTTTGGTATTTTGACATTTTTGAACATTTCAGTGGTAAGTTTAGTTGCATTCTTCAAACAGCCTTTTGTACCAATGAATCAAATTGATGAATCAAGCTGCTGACCTTTGTCATACATTAATAATGTATAAATTTTACCTTCAAGGCACTAAGAACAGCAGTAAATATATTAAGCTGCACAGCCTGCTGGCGAACACCTTTAGCCTGCTTGACACATTCAGCAAAGTGATCCAACATCTGTAATCTAAAACAAAGGAAAAAGCGTAATTTATGTTATATCCTTTCAAAATATAAACTAAAATACAGATGGTAAAAAAACCAAATGCACACAACAAAAAGGGCCTTTTAAGTTCAGTCTTCAAAGAACTTTAAGACCTGCTTCAGCGGCTGCAGAAGGTATTCACTTTAGGCAGAAATGGTAGAGTTATTCTGCATGTCCCTTTGCTGATTCTTTTGGCTCATCCAGAAATGTTTACCATTCCTTTTGAAGAAAATACCAAAAAGAGGAAGTGAGTCTTCAGATATATTTGTCTGTATAACTACAAAGCTACGAGTATAAAAGTACCACCTCTCCAATACTGTTCAAAACAGTGTTATCTTGCGTATTGCTGTTATTATTCGTATTGTTTCCCCCATTTAACCATGCCAGAAGGTGCTACTGGGAGTAGGAGTACTCCCTAGAAGACAGTCATAACAGGAGTATAATGAATAATCTGCATTCTTAACTACTTGGCAAGTCTCCAGACAAATCGTTCCATGGCTATCAATATATAGACTACACTGAATTACTGCAAGCTGGCCTGAAGTCTATCCTACACTTATTGCAAAATGCAATTGACTGCTAGGGAAAAAATGGTCCCTTCACAATGGCACTGGAGGATAATTTTACTTTGAACTGTGTCTTTGAGCTGCTTTTGCTCTGTGCTCAGTGATGAATTAGCTAAGCTGAATTACGAAAGTTTTCCTAACAACTCATAACTCTGCAAAGGCAATGTAGAACAGAAAGGAAAATAAGCTGAATTCCATTCTCTCTTTTTCACCACGCATAAAATCATTTGCTAAGTTAAACAGTCTTACTCATGGAAGTCAAATGAAATTCAATGGGTGCTACTGCAATGTTTTCAAGGCTGACCTGAAGTAAGTTGCAACAGCTACTTTTGCAGGAAATTTCAGTTGCAGAGATATTACTACTGTTAAATGTAGTAAGAAGAGAGAAGAATCTACTATCCACCTCTGAACTCTCATCTTCAAAACTGATTAAACCTTATTTCTCATTGACATGTTCTGGAATCCGCAAACACAATGAATATCAAATGCTGAACTCTCAATTTAAAGACAGTTGATATCAAAAGTAGATTTTCACAACAACAACAAAAAAAAACTAACAAAAACCTCATGAACTTCAAAAGATAATATTATCCAGAAAACAAGGCATTAGGTTCTGAAGTTGAACACTGATGTAAACTGACCTATGTTTGTAAGAGACATGAGGAAAAACCACACCAAAGAGAGCCACAGATGCATCAATGACAGATACTCCTAAAGGAAGGGGGCCAGGTACAGCTTCACCAGCAGGGATGCGCAAATAAATTGAAGATGGATCATGTTCCAAAGCACCACTTCCAGATGCACTGTTTGGCTGAAGCTGCAAAACACCACATAACATGAAAACCTCCGAACATAGCTTCAGAAAGGAAATTTGGAACTGGAGATAACACATATGCAGTAGCTTCCAACAACAAAATAGGTTATAAGCACCCACAGGCAACTGCACTATCCCCATGCACATGCACACTAGCATTTACAGGGACAGCTAAATCCCAGGGGTCAAAGCACTTTACAGTTGGATAAATGCACAAACTATCACTCCTGGTAGTAAGAGATCGAAATTAGAGAAAAGCTGATTAACTCTGGTACTAATGGTAGCTTCTGAATCACAGACTACAAAGAGACATTTCAGAAAAAAGGGTTTCATTCACTGTCTGAGTGTTGAGTTCCAATACAGTATATTAAATTATTAGTTTTGGCTGTAATGATTCCCTGATTCCCTATACAGAAAGATTTAGAAACAATACCAAAATTACTAACATTGCTATCATAATGAAAATACTTCCTAACCATTTTTCCTTCAGGAAACACAATCTTCTATTTTCTGTGAAAGAAAAATACTTTTTATAACTTGCTAATCATTTAATCATATATTCTTCTTAAAAGGTCAGAAAACAGAGCAAACATTTGTTTAGACCTCCACATCACTAAAAAAATAAAATGTGACCAAGCACAGGAGAATCCTGTGATGCCCTACCGGGCTTCAGTTAAAAACAGTGACACTGGTTTAAAGGTTAGAGGTAAAAACTAAAAACCCCCATAACAAAAGCAAACCAAACCCACAAAACTCTTTGACATGTCGATCTTTTCTCAGAAACAGTTTCCCCTCAGCGTCTTCAATTTGGCATCAGTCTTGGCTTTTGGATCTGCTCAGTCAAAACATGTGCCTTCTAAGAATTCTTGTCATTATTAGATAGGCAGTGGCAGAAGAGGTGTTTTCAGCTCCTCCCTTCTTAAGCCAAAAAATTTCTGAGAAGCTGAGTTGCAAAGTTCATGACAGTACAGCTCAGCAAATACCCAGGAGAGTTAGTTGTCTAGGGAACACAATTCACTGAGAAATCAAAAATCAGAGCAGAATTACGAAGACAGAGATAGCTTGGCAGGTATACCCAGATGGACAGACATTTTTTCTCCATGATATTAAATCCTCGAATATGTAAAGGCAAAAGGCTTAAAAAGGGGCAGCTAGACCCTTTCTAGTCATCACAAATTAGGAAAGAGGTCATTAACAGAGAGCTTCCTAAACTAACACTAACAAATCATTCCTTATGCTGCATTCTTTCTCCAAGGGCCACATGACCACTGATCTGAAAAATTCTATTGAGACTCCCAGAGTAACACTTGCTTCCTTTTTTTCACCTCTTTCATTCCTATGCTTCAAAGACTCACTTTTTTAGACATGCAGCAAATTCCTTGTATCGCCACCAGAACTGTGTCAACACTTTCAAATTAAATGCAAGGTTTCATACTACACCTATAAAACCATTTAAAGCTTGCTTTGTTGTAACACCACTTGCCATACTGATATTTTGACAGCACATTCATTATAAAACATATCAAGTAGAGCTTATATTTCTCCTGGTTCAAAAAATTACCTAAGAGAACAACTGCTTGACTAGGAAGATCAGGGAGGGGAGTGGGGGAAGAAGTGTTGTTTTGTTTTAAAGAAGTTAGGTTAGTTCAGTAACAACAGACGTATAAGTAGCATTATGCAATTTATATCTCAGATCTTGCTAGTTTTTTTATCAAAATGCTACACTGCAGATCAAATGACTTACACCTAACAAACCTCTGAAATAAGACTAAAAACAAGGCATGAAGCTTCAGTTTTAGAAGGCTTCCCACACACAGACAGATAGTGCAGATAATGAATTATTCCTCCAGTTTTTCATTACCTGGTCCTCAATTGACTTATGATCCGTTTCCTGCAGCCAAGAGCCAAGAAGAACACTGTCATCATAATGACAAAGAGACCTTAGGAGCGATGTGGTTGTATTAGCAGAGTTATCTGTCAAAGTAAATTCTGCTACCAACTCTCGAAGAAGCGCATTAAATGATCCTAAAAGGATGAACGTTAAAAAGAATCATTCCTGCTTCTTATCCAAAACATTTCAGCTAGTGATCACAAGTTACAAATCAAACCATGGACCATTACCTCAGTTTTACAGGTAGCAATCAGACAGAGAAGTCAACACAACTAGAGTTGAAAGCAAGGCTTCAAACAGAAACCTGGCCTCCCAATTTCTAAATCAGTGTTCTAAACAACAGATGAGGATGACAACCCAGATTTTGCAAAAATCTGCTCAGTCATGTGATCATGTAAATTTAATGAATTAAAAAAACAAAAATAAAATCTAAAACCTAAATCATGTGGCAATGTCTAGTAATATAGCATAAATCTAATAGATTTTTTTAAACCAAAAAGAACATAAAATACCAGAAATCAAAACTAAATCTTCATGTCTTTCATGCCCTTTGAGCACGCTAACGTTCTCTGTCTCTTAAGTAACAATGTCTGGGGCTTCCATTTAAACATAAGGAAAAATTATTTCACTGTTCAGGTGAGTGAGCCCTGGCACAGGCTGCCCAGGGAGGGTGTGGAGTCTCCTAATCTGGAGGGTCTTCAAAACCCGCATGGACACATTCCTGTGCGACCTGATCTAGGTGAGCCTGCTTTGGCAGGGAGGTTGGACTATATGATCTCTAAGTGTCCCTTCCAACCCCTATCATTCTATGAATCTATGAGCATAAAGTTGTATGAGTTACAGTCCTTTTTAAGTGTTACTTTCATATTTTGTAATATTTACACTCTGTACGCCTACTGTCAAGATGATGTACAAAAGATGAGGAATCCAGTAATAGATTCTTAGACACTCCTATTTTGACTTTCATATCTGCTTCAAAGGCAAGCACTGAAAATACATCAGAAGGGGTAAGCAGCATTTTTACTTTAATAGAAACTGTTAAAAATGTACGTACCTTCATATGTCTTTGGAGGTAATAAAGCCAATATATCATAAAGTCTTAAACGGACCATTGCTGCACTAGCTTTCAGATGAGCTCCGTGGGCTTTAATTACTGATGGAATGCTATAGAATCAAAAGAGAAAAAGAGACAACCAGAAATATTGCTGCTAGTGAGAAGAGTATTTTCAGATTTCTTTTTGCAAGATATGTCTCTAGTCAAGACAAGAAAACAGTGTTCAGAGGACTACTCTGAGCAACATTATTACGACTGCATTTTAAGAGGTAATTGTGCAGAGCAGACTTCTGTTTTTAAAGCACACTCTGCTGTGAATCAGAGACACAAAAGTCCTCAGAAGAAAGAGGACAAGGGGGAACACAACACCAAACCGCAACATCCAACTCAAAGCAATGTTTTGTTCTTCTATTTTGTAGAAGATTTAAAGTTCTTTCATTTGTACATTTTCCTAAGAGGAAATTTTATTGACTAATATCTAGAATACCAGCATCTTCATCTTCTTATTTCTTGCACAAGGCTAAGAAAATCATGAATTCAAAAAGCACACTGAACCGGGAATCCAAAACAGTTAACAAGGCAGTCCCTTCAGCATGGGTTTTTATATCTATAAAATATATTAGATTCTATGATTCTAATATACTTTTACAAAGCTAACAACCACTAAACGCACTGCTCATAGAAGTTTTTACCACACAGACATGGAACAACAGTGCAGTACTGGGTCAGAATAGGAATCAAGGCAATTTAATTCTAGTATTTGAGGTCTGGGAAAAAGAGCACAAACTGTGTACTTACTGTGACATCATTGTCATGGCACATTCTATGGGCGTCATCAGTTTCCTGATCACATCCTCAGTAAGGAGCTCAGGACAGTGAGCAACAAAACTTCTCATAGCTAGTAACAAAATACTTCAAATTTAAATTTTACTGAAACAAATATAAATTATTAACAAGATACAGATCCTGACAGAATATTAAAAAAAGCAGCAATTTAAAAGTGTTTACTGAAAAACTGTGACACATTTTCGTGAAACTCTATGCCAAAACCAGGTCACAATGATAAAAATCTGACAGATCTTACTCATTTTCAAAGAAAGCAGGGAAGTTATGAGAGTTCTTTCTACAATGCTTTGGATCACATTTTGGTTCACTTCACACTTAAAATCTTGAAGTTCAAAACTCTTACCACACAGAGCTCCAGCGCGGCCTTCCAGCGTCACCTGCCACGTAAAAGAATCTCCTCTCGCTTTCTCTGCTTCCAGCTCCTTCAGAGAGCGAGGAAACACGTTTCGCCACAACAGCAACATCTTAGGCAGATGATAGCGAACAACAGAAGGGCCTGTGTAAAAAAAAAAATTAAAGTGGCAGTGTAACAAAAATGTGGTTTTAACTAAGTGTGAAAAACAAATCTGTAATGGCGGATTTTTCTTTTATTTCACCCCTCTCTCTTTTCTCTCTAATCAAACAACAAAAAGGAAATGTTTTCTTGTTTCTATGTTGAAAGCATAGCAAATAAATAGTATAGGTAACTGTTGATATCAGTACTAAAAATAAGAAATAGGCAATTCTATACATCGCCATGTAATATGTAACCATTGCCAATGGTCTTTTTACTAACTTTTTATTCTGACTTCTAATTGTTTATATTATTATTTTGAAGGCAAGTTCTTTAGCCTATGCCAACTTGTTCATAAAATGAATAGAAAAATAACTGCCATTTACTGATTAGGTAACTAGTTTAATGGTCATGATTAATGAAATCTTATGAAAAAGTTCCAGAAGATATGGTGCAATCGCATTAAAAACATATTTGAGGACAATCAAACTAGCTACAATGTTAGAAAAAACGTGACAAGCTGGAAGAGACAACTTAAGAGAAGCAAGATGAAACACAAAATTGTATTTACTGAGAAAAATGGTGAAGAATGCATCAAAACTTTAACATATTTTCCAGTACAAAAAAAAAGAAACCCAAACAAAACAAAACCAAAACCAACTCCCCACAAAAAATCCCCAACACAACTACTATCGCTTTAAAATTCAAGAGTACACTTGTAACTTCTCACAATACAATTTCTGGTATTACTGTGATGGCAGATAGGAACATGAGGCTGGCTTTTCTAAAAGACAACTGAATGGCTTTAAACTGGTAACAGTACTGGTGCTTATCCAGAGGCACACATGCAACTTGTTGGTATGCTCATTACATTTTATTTGCAGCCCAATTCTTCTGCATGACATTATTAAGGAATGAAGACTACAGGCAATTTTGCCCTTTTCACAGAATGACTAAAGCTTGAGTTTCTAGAAACAGAGCAGTATTTTTTTTGGTACACCTTTTGCTACCCTTCAGCTTACACGAAACCTAATATTCCACTTCTCTCCAGCATAAACATCATTGCTGAAATAAAGGCATCAATGCTGTATTGCCCTTGGTATAAATACTCTTGTGATAGATACTGGACTGATTATATAGAGTGACCATTTGCCACGGTGGATAATCAGAAATGTCAGACAACCGTTAAAATAAAACAAACCCAACTGTTTTTACAAACCTAGAGTCATAAGTGCTCCAAGTAAAAGCCATCCAGCTTGAGTTCGCTGCAAGGAGAGTCTGCTGTTTTGTGCAGCAGTTCGTAACAGATCCTCAGCGATACTGACCACCATCTGCACCAATGGATTTGAAAAATACAAATTAAGCCACTGCAAGCCACTTATACACTTCTACCCTTACAGACTGTAACTGGAGATGCTCTCAAATCATTTTAAAATTATCTCCTCTAAAGAATTAATGGAAATTAATTTCATGCGGATGAGTAGTGTTTTGCATATGACAACACAAATAGTAATATTCTTTTCATCGAGTATTCATTCATGTGCCAAACAAGAATGCAAATTTTAAAAAGAGGAGAGAAAGCAGCTGGTAAATATTGCAAATGAAATACTACAAATACATTCTCTGGCCATTGCTCTCTTGTTAGATACAAGTTCAATTTCAATAATACTTTAACTCATTACCATGCCACACATTTTGCTCATTCGCTCACCTTTCCTTTGGCATGAGGAATACCTAACGGACACTGATGCACACCACCTAACAAAGCAGCCATGGCAAAACTGTAGCCACTAACAGCTTCAGGGGAGGTCTTCAGATTGTTGAGTCTTTCTGCACATCTATCTAAAAATGGAGTCAATTGAAAGGGCAACGCCACAGCTACACACCGCAAGCACCATGCAGCAGCAAGTCGAGCAGCCATGCTGGGATGAAGAAGAACTGATGTTACTGTCTCCAATAGACCTACAGAAAAGAGTTTACAGCCTTAAGAGTTATGATGCGCTTTTAACGTACGTAGACAAGTAAACTGAATCAATACTAGACAGGAAACATGGAAGTTAAGAAACCCAGAATTAAAATACTTGAATTCATCACTTTGCCTTTTTCTTTCAGGAAAAACAGAGGTGTTACGGTCATTATGCTGCTCCACATCAGGTTTCAGCAGCAAAATTTGAGCTGCCAAAGTCATAGCACTGATTCCTACTACCTGAACAACTGAAAAGAGGCAGTAACAAGGAGTAGGCACTGGATAAGATGATTCCTACAATCTGCCCACCTTTTATAAAGATTGTCAATAACAGAACAACAGTACAACAGTCTTTGGGTTTGCCTCACATTGTAGACAAGCACATGTTATAGATGTCACTGACTGCTATACTCTGCTTCTGACACAGTGCTGTCTCCTCTGCACCATATTAACAGCCTTTTGCACTTTTCAGATCTTTGCAACACCTAGCTAATCCTGCTTTCTGTGAGCTCTCCAGTCCCATCTGTCTCCAAACCAACACCTTTAGTCCAGATCTCTAACTTAGCAAACTCCTACTTCAAATACCCCAATGCTGCCTTATTTCTTGCTTTCCCTGGAGCTAGTGAACAACTAACCTGTTTACTCCATAGCAGCTTGCAGAAATAACAATGAGATACAGTCCCCTTTCTTCTTATGGGGCACACCATCCACAAGGAATAAATATGAGCACAGTCTTCCCCACCCCATAGTTGGAGCAAACTCAGCTTCAGAAGAATGCCATATGCATCAAGACAACAATTTACATAATGAAATGTCTAAAGGAGGTTGCATTTCCACTGGAAAACAAATAGCCATCCACAAACTGAGGAAGTTTACAGGGTAAACATGGATTCAGATGTTAAAGCAAACAAGATGAAGATATCACACAAGACCTAGTCACTTTAATCCAAATAATTAGCTTTTAAAAATGGGGCTATTCACAGCTTCATCTTGAGAAAACATTCTTAACCACCCCACAGAAATCTGCCATCTGCAGGCAATATAGCTTTCCTGGACCAAATATTTCAGATCTTATACAGCAAAACAATGAATTTCCTATAAAACCATTATCAGAAACCAATCAATGATAAAAATCACAATTTTACTCACCCTAAAAAAAGGGCTTCAGGACTTTGATCAAAATAGTTGTTTGATACTTTGTCAAAAGTTGGGGTACTAAACACAAAGACCTTGACAAACAGAGCTACCTGGAGTACTACAGGGAGTGCCAGTTTCATCCACTTATATCCTACTAGTCAATTTATTATTTCACTAGATTTCGTGATATTTCATATTAATTGTTCATTTCAACGTATTAAATTGTTCAAGTTAATGTAATTATACTTATTTGCATACCAATAGAGGGTTCTTGAATAAGAGGAGATGCAGTGGCATTCAGACTTTGAACCAGACTACCCAATTCCTGTAGGGCACACACCATTACGTGCTGGCTTGCAGCTACATCAGCAGCTCCTGATTTATTTTCACTGTTTGTATCATTCACTACTGCTTCTGCAGAAAACAAAAAACAAAGTATCTTGCTTAGCTACCACTTGAATCACAACTGCACATACACAGGATAGAAAGAGACACTCCAGTTTTGACATATTAAAACAAACAACAGGTTTGGTCATAGTGTGAACTCATAAAGCAAACACATTCCAATAAGAAATGGTTTTACAGCTACCAGCCAAACACAATCATACAAAAAACTATGAAAAGCAGATACCCAGCAGCTGCTACTACGGGTGGTACTGCTACTAAGAGGAAGGATTACCAATGTAAAACAGCAAAGCAAGTATACATGTAATGTGTGTATTGTATCTTCACACTGTAACTGAAAATATGACTTTGACGTTTCTGCATTCTGCATACAAATTTGCATGCATACATGTGAAATAAAACTAAAAAAAAACCAGACCTTTAGTCAACAATTAATCACAACCTCTAGTCATCTTAAAGTTATGCAATTAAGTTCCCACATCTCACTGTAGGGTCTTTCTCCTTCACAATATCCCAGAAGCAGCAACTGTCACTTCAAAGACAAGAGACTTCAGGGCAACTTTGAAAATGTGGTGGGTGGAAGAATTTTTGCAACTGTTTCATGTCAAAGTAGCATTTTCCCACAGAAATATTTTCCTGGAAGTCATACAGTAATTGGAACTCTTTTGAGGTTCCATATCTACCCTACCAAAAAGTAGTTATGAAAAGAACCTGCAAAAGTTTCAAAACTAATCCCACTTCTTTATGTCAAACATTACTTTAAACTCAAATTAGGTGGCAGCAGAAAAGAACCAGAATCAGAGGTTTGGTAAATGCACTGTTGAGAAAGTAAACTGGGATTGCACAATCTTGAATTAAACTCATTTCAAAAGAAACAAACACCAACACAGTTTTGTCAGTCCTTAACAATTACATACAATTACATATAACATCCTCTAAAGGGGCTACATTTGTCTTCTCTAATTCCAGTCTTCTAATTCAGTCTTCAGTGTCATTGTCAGGTTTATTCAGCAAATATTTTCATACAAATATTTATAAAGTAATTGTAAAATATCCAATTGTAAACTCCAATTGCCTATCAGCTTGAATATTAGTGGGGGACACACAAGGACCTACAGGACTCTTATCTACAGGATGTTCAACACTGATAGCAAAAACTCTGTGTGACTTTTAATGCAACCACTTTCATTCTAAGCTAATGCAATGTCAAAAATCATTACAGGGTAACAAGCCAGTTTTACACAATCACTTTTGAAGTAGAACTTACACTTTGGATATCATATTTCAAACAGAAAGCAGCTGAATTATCCTTTACCATAACAGCAAAATTACTCCTCACAGTACAAGAAAGCTGAAAAATGGCTGACCCAGAATAATGACAGTATCTTTCAACTGGTGTCAAATAAAGAAAAAACGGTTCTCACCCACTGCCTTCATTTGTTTACCAATGGCTTGACATATATCTTTAGCAGCTGCAATCTGTGCTTTCTCCCCAAGCAAGCTGCCCACAGTTGCTCTCAGGATAAAGGACACGCATCTTCGAGAGTAAACTGCCTCCACATGCGTCTGAGTTGCACGAGGATGGGAGACCAGATCGAGCACATGCGACAAAAATGTGGCAAAGTTGCGCTCCAACCACTGACCTCCTAATGTTGTAACGAAGACAACGTAGGCCTGTGATTCAAAAGTTACATACAGGTCCAATTAAAACAGAAACAAAAGGCTATATATTCAGTCACCAAAGACTAACGACTACAGTTATACTCATGCATAATGCAGTACAGTAGCAATACCAGTTAGTAATATGCAACCCTAATGAGGCTAAGCAGGGTGAACCAATCCATTAGCCAGGTCTTTGTCACTGAAGCTAAACTGCTTCCAGTGACAAGAGTAGCTGCTAGACTGCTACATATACTGTGAAGTGCAAAATACTCTTTGGATTACAACAACGAAGCCCAGTCCATTGCTCTAAATGTGTGTCTCTTGAAAAAAACGTTAAAAAAAGCAACACAATTGTGTTCCAATTCACAATGAAGACCAGGCATTTTTGCCAAGCTCACTTGAAAAAGAAAAATAAAATTATGTCACAAAACACCCTACAATCAAAAAAACGTGGATTTAGGCAAGCTACTGGAGCATGTTGAAATACATGTCAGAGTGAAAATCCCTGAATTTAAAGAGATGCTGCTGCTGCCTTTATCAGACAAGTGGAGCTTCCACATTCAGCAGATTTCACCTACTCAGGGCAGATTTATGGTGAGGAGAAACATAGTTTAACAAACCAAGGCTGCAATCAGTTGAGAGACAGCACACAAAAAAGGAAAATAATATGTCCTCTCTAAAAAGAATTAAAATTTTAAACATTCAGCTGAAGTCTGCAGCATACTAAGTTATCAAATATTTGCACAAGCTAATTCCACCTCAATAACACTGATCAAATAAGTATTCCTAAGCACATATGTTAATCCATTTTTACTGCACACACCAGTAGTAAAAGAAAGTAGATTAGGAGAATGATTGCATGTACCTCTCACAAAGCAGGTGAGGCAAACTAGACTTGTAAGTTAACTTATAAACAAATGAAGAACAGAAGTGTCTTTTTCCTACTAAAGGGTTACAGTGATGTATAAATGTTACTTTATTTAAAAACAAATAAAATGTACAGTGCCTTATGACAAACCTGGGTAACACCAACTCGCACTTCCCTATTAACAGACCCTCCTACTTTTAACATCTCTCCACCACTCTTTAGGAAACCAGATCCTCCTCGCAGAAATCCTGTGGCCATGAGCTCCAAGACCTCCTCAAGTGTGGCTCTCTTCACATTCTGTCGCATCACTTTTGCAAAAAGAAAAGTGCTCATTTAATCCCAGAGTTCAAACCAATACACGCAATGATCTTGAAACCAGACCTATCGTTTCTAAACTGTCTTGCAAATGTAAAACTACCCAACGTTTCAGGTAACAGCTTGGTTTCACACTTAAAAAAATCTGTCTTTCCCAGATGATGGTTTGCTCTCTGTATGACTACAACAGGGATTCTGCATTCTTTACTCTTTTTACCTGACAGTTTACAAAACCAAACAATCCATCTACAAGCTTCCTCTATCGAAACAACAATGTATTGTGCAACACTGTCATATAACATGGTTCTGAAGGTACAGGTTGTCCACTTGGAAACAGAATCTAAAAGGAATCGTACCTGTTGCTTGTTTTGGTATCAGTGCTGTGGCCATGACCGTTCCCAAAAGCTTTGATACTGCAACTCGCACACCATAGTTTGAGCTTTCCAGAGCTTTAAAGCACAGCGTTGCAACATTCTCTAGCTCAGCTGTCCACATAAACACTGCTTCATTCTGTAATTCCAGCAGACACTGTACGAAAAAAAAGACTTGCTGAGCACCAGTGGAGACCATTCTTACCTTTTATCTAAATATCAGTGTAATTGTCAGGTTTATTCAGCAAATATTTTAATACAAATATTTAAAAAGTTAATTTCCATACACACACATTCTCCCATTTACCCATTAACTTAGTTGAATAAACAATCAGAAGAGCCAGGGAATAGGTTAATACATAAATAAAAACTGAAAGAAGAAAGCACAACAAAAGAACCATGTTACCTAAAACTTCTCCCATTGATGCTCACAGCTAATCTGCTGACAAAGTCAGACAGTATTATAGTGTAAACTAACAAGGACTTACTTTGCTTAAGCAATTAACAAATATCCTATGATAAGCTACAAGTCACCGTTCAGCTGCAGATATTTCACTATCACAGCCCAAGAATTTCAAGGACTGGTGAGAAATATACCCACCTTTGCCACTGCACATCGTACAGCCATAGATCTGTCTGTCAACAGAGATCGGGCATTCTTATAAATATCTCGGTTACAAGAAGCTGCTGCTCCTCCAAGTCCATTTAGAATTTTCTGTAAACTCATCAGAATCTCACTGCGGCCCTGTGACTGCACAAACACACACACGAAATAACATTTATGCAAAAATATGGACACAGTGCTTATATCAAGAACCAGGTGCATAATTCTGCATGTTCCTACTTCTGTGTGGGAATATTTTTTGAAACGTTGATAACATAGTTCACTGAAGTCATATACAATTCACACCTGGTTGGTTTTAGTTAGCACTAAATATTATACACAGCTTGACTAAAACTGCCTCAGTTGACACATAAATCAAGATGAGCACAGGCAATCCAACAAAGTGGCCCACAGACAAGTTTCTGTCCTGCCCCACCGTTTATCTGCTGCAGCCTCAGGGTAAAACGAAAAAGCAGTTGAAACAACAGAAGAGGAAGCCCAAGTGGTCAACAGCTTCCTACTATACCTTACAATTGCAGGGCACAAAAAACCAACCAAACAAAAAAAAATCAAATCCTATCACACAGGTGCAACAACACAGCTGAAGAAAATAACTGTCAGAACAAGATCCACAGCTATTTGTGTCAAACCAAATCAGAGTCACTAACAGCCCAGGACATTCTCTCAATATCAGGACACACTCTCCCTCTTCAGGGCACAATGTATCCTACTCACATGCAGAGTTACATCTTTGTTGCAAAACTTAAGTGTTTATTATTCATTTTTAAATAACTGAATGTTTATAGTCAGAGTATATAAGCAGAAATCTTGAAGCAGTAGTTAAAAATAGTACATTCAATCATTCTGCAATTTTAATTCCAGGTGCCCCTAACGAAGCAACTACCATAAAATTCACATGACTAAACTCTAAATTCTGCAGTAAAAATACATGCACATGTTTAAATTGATACTAACTATATAAGTGATTTGCATTTTTCTAGGTAAAAGGCATTTTGTCAAACATGTCTGGAGGAAGCAGGTTTCAGTGTAAATGAAATCCACACCACTTATACAAAATAATCTGAAACTTACCTCTGCACTTTTCAGAGACTTTAAAAGATTATTCACTGTTTCTGGAAAAGAACTACCCAGCATTCTGCCCATTTTTTCATAAAATGCTCCAACACATGCCACAGCAGCCCTATGAAAAAAGAAATATACACATTAATAGGTGTACTCTTTTTCCTTATCATCTAAATGAAGACAAATACTTAAACAGAAATATATGTTTTGATCATCACTGGTAAATAAGCAACCACTTATCATCCACTAATTATACTGTCCAACATTCTGCATTTTTGGTTTACCAAAAAAAGGTATTCGCTTCTAAGACCACAAATGTACTTGAACAGATACTATTACAGGATCCACGTAGAAACTGAAAAACTCTGGAGAAGAAAAGTATATGCTGAAATCTCCCATTAGGTTTTTTTTTCCAAGCACCTGCAAGATAGCCCCTACCCTTCAATGTACTCTGACCCGTTTTTGTAGATACTGAACAGTGGGTTTTTCAAGCCTAAACATTTAATTATTGCATAACACAAGAAAATTTATAGGCACACTAAAAATCACTGGATACATAAACAGTTACATACACGTCTTCCTTGCCCTGCATTTGATATTAGGAATATTTTATATAACACAGTACTGTAGGTATATATACACAAATTGCTCCAGGACAGTCACAGAAGCACCTCGTAAAAACATGCACTTTTTCCATCACAAAGGATCAAGGTCTTTTTTAAAACCTAAAATTCTTGGATAAATGACTTCTTATCAAAGCTAGTTGTTATAAACTCGCTACAGCCTACCCCTTCATAGGCACACCTGCTATGCGATTCTTCTACACAAATATCTGAAATCATAGAGTGAAAAACCCTCTGGACTAGCACTTGAATGGGCAGCATAAGTTTCAGTGCACGTTCCTCAAAACCCTTTCCACTCATACAAGTCCCTCACAGAGCTGCAACAGCTTAAAACAAAAGCAGGACAGAATCTGAACAAACAGTAACTATTTCAGATTTTATCGTTAAATCCTATTGTTATGGCAATGTCTGAAGGCAAACCCAAATTGGTGTTCACAAGACACATGAAGTAGTACGTGTGGAAAAGTACACTTTCAGGGGAAGCTGTTTGTGGCATTAACCAAATTCCTACTAGTGAGACTGTTCCTATAAGGAAAGACAAACTGAATCATGCATACATGCACGTACAAATCCAAGCAAACAGACTTGTTTGAGAGACTCGTGTGCTATGTCACAGGAGAGGAAGATAAACAGGCAATGTTTGATGGGTTAAAAAGAAAACTGGGAACATTGGTCACAGATGACTTTGACAATCTACAGGTTCCATCTTAAATGGAGTACCTGAGCACAATTAGTAACAATCCCACTGACATTTATTCATTGCATTATTTCATCAGCTGTTACCTCTCCACAACACAGGCATGTGAGGAAACATTAAAAAAAGAAGAAAAAACCCTAATAAGCATGAAAAACCTAAGCAAATATAATGTGCACGTTTACAGGCAGATTCATCTGTAATCATAGAAACATTTTGGTTAGAAAAGGTCTTTAAGATCATAAAGTCCAACCACTAACCTAATACTGCCAAGCTCATCACTAAACCATGTCCCTCAGCACCTCAGCTACGCGTCTTTTGAATACCTCTAAGGATGGTGACTCCACCACCTCCTTGGGCAGCCTGTGCCAATGTTTAACAACTCTCTCAGTAAAAAGTTCTTCCTGATCTCCAGGACTGCTTTACTTAAAAATCATTCCCATTTCCCTAAGAATATTAAACATACAGTTTTGTGGGCAGATAGGCTGCAGTATCATCTTTGCTTTTGATGATGTCATTACACTTGTCAAGCGTCTGAAAAACAGTAAATGTGTCTCCAATGCTGTAGAGAGCAGCAAGATTTTTTGCTAGTAGTTTTCTTGTAGGTGGCCCAGGGGAACTGCTGATGAGTCCTGTTAGTTGTTCTACAAGTTTCTTCTGTTTTTCCTTCACATCTGTCTGTTAATGGACCAAAAATTAAAGAAAAAAAAAAAAAAAAAAGCATCATGACTTGATCCTGTGTCTTGACTCCAACACCCAGAAAAACCTACAAGAGATTGAAGTAAACCTTACACGATTCCCACTTCTACATAATTCAGCAAATTGCTTGTCTTACAGAGATTTGAGATACATTCAGTGATGGCAGAGACAGATGGTAAATGCTCAGAATTAGCTGTTACCCTATTTACTTTTTTAATTTTAAAAAGTACTTATTAGAAATACAATAATACCTGCTTAGCATATCTTTTAACTCTCTTTACCATCAAGAACCCCTACTCTGGAAGGGAAGGTTTTGCCTTCTAAATGTTTACAACAACAAAGAACACAAACCAAGCTATGTGTTATGTAACACAGAGAGCCATACTGACTGCCTACAATTAAATACTTAAAAGCTATAAAATACAATTATCTCTTGCATATTACCTGTCAATTTTCTTGCATGAAATTAACACAAATGTTTTAGAAAGAAAAGGCAAAAAAAATCCCATTAAATTACCTTGTTAGCAGCTACCAGCACTTTATCCAAAAACCTTAACCACTCAAAGATAAAGACTGGTCTCTTTGCTTCAGTGATTTGAGCTAATGCTTCCTCGTTCAGTAACAAGCTATGAGCCAGCTCCATAACTGCTTAAATTCTGGTTTTGTTGTAAGCTTGTGTAGCAATCCTAAAATAAAAAATGTAAATATTAGTATAAAATACAACAGTATAAAGCTTCAAAAATCAAATTAAAATATGATCAAGCCTACAGTTTCCAGTGTCATGGTTCCAGCCTACTCAGACTTGCCTTAACTAAGCAGTTCTAAATAAAACTCAGATAATCACAACTGAGTACAGACACTAGTACTTCAGGGAACAGAGTTTTTAGTTATAAAAAGAACATCTACAAGCAACTCCAGGGTGCTAACTCTTAGTCAAGAAAAATATACTGAAGTCCCTGTTTAAAGATAAAAAAAAAAAACCCACAACAGCCCAAACACAAAAGAGGTGAAAGCCTCACTGTCTCCTCTTACATAAAAGAGCATAAGAACTGTCCCTAATCAAGATCTGAAGTGTGGACATGACCCTGGCCACCTCAACACTTTGAACAGGTAAGGTGAGAAGGAGATGAGCTTATCACAAGTAGGAATTTCCACCCATCACAAACTTGAGAGAGGCAGGAACAGTGACAGCATTTTGGCATCACTCACCTAAGGTTTCCCAGATCCCACTGGCCTTGCTTTAAGCACTGGACAAATGGCATGTGGCATATAACTCTGAGACCCAGAGGTTTAAGTGCCACAGCCTCAACCAGCCATAGCAGCCAAATCACTGTAAATCTCCCCAACAGACAAAGCACTACAGATTAAACACTGGAGATCCTGCTCAAACAGTGAATGGCGGGTAGCAACAATGCCCTACCAAAACCACGCTATCAGTCAGTGTAAGCAAACCTTCTGCAGACAATTTAACATTAGCAAATCACGTTTAAACAAAGTGGAGCTGTTTAGTGCAGAACTGATACCAAAAAAGCAAAACTCATGTAAACTGCAAAAAAGTAAGGCAATCACCTTCAACAAAACGAAACACAAAAAGCAAAAAAAAAAAACCCAAAAACAGCCCAATAAACCAAATCCAAAACCTGACTGCAGCAATGCTGAAACTAGGGTCTCAGGAAAACCACAAAAAGCACGGCATTTAAAGAGTATTACGACATCATCTTTCGACAGCTGCATCATTCCACCCCTGCTCTCAAGTGTTCACAGCTGTTTCCTCATTCATGGTCAAACTCAAATAAATAAACTATAAATGAATATAAATAATAAATTATATAAATATATATTAAAAATATAAATATATTTACAAGTGAATAAATAATAAAAAAAACTAAAGTCAGATTAAGTTATTTAAATAAAATCATTTCTCTTTTCAAAACATCAGAATAGACAGTAGTAAAGGGTGACATTAATACTACAACTGTTTTACGGTCTAAATTCACTTTGATGATTTGGCACTGACAAAACTAAAGCATCACAATGGCTGCAATGCTAAGCTTGTTCCCCACTCTTTGGTACCTAGTGTTACGATTACTTTCGCAACCTAGATCTACAGCAACAAATCAGAAAAGCTGGAAGAGCCACATATGGAAGCACATACAGCACTTCCCCAAAAATCTCCAAAGATATCTGTCTTTTTGAAGTAATAAATAACTGAGGAGGTATTTCCTGTCAATAATGGTCAGACACACCACCTCAAAACACCTTCACATGGGAGCACATTCAAACGCAACGAATGGCAGCTCTGTGATTCTCTGGATACTGTCTCGGAGACCTGCAGTGCTCATCACACCCACACAGCACAGGAATAGTGCATGACAGCACAGATCATTACACCTTTTCCTCCCCAGATAAAAGTTTCCATTTTCTCCTGGCATGTAGAGTCATGAATCTCACATGTACATGCTTCTCATACACTCCTTTACCTCTTCATCTAAATCTTGGAAACACAAGCTCTAAGCAACCAAATCTGCACAATAAATTCAGCTGTGTTGCTGAAGCACAGGGGATCATATACAAGAATGGTTATGCAAATGTTCAGACAGCAAAGACCTGGAGTCTAGCACACTGCTATGCAGGTAGGCAACCCAAAGCTCACCTACGCTGGCCCCTAAATTCATGAAAAACATGCCAACCAAGTTCTACTGATTCTGCCAAGGGCTGTGCATGTTACAAGTACTAAATACACCGTTCTCTCCCACACGATACAAAGTAAAAGCCTTGCAAAGTCAACTAGAAATCAGAAAGTTACGTTCAAGAAGCAACATATAGATTATAAAATGTTCATTTGTACTAGAGCCTGTTTCTGCTCCAGTTATTTTTCTGTAGCCAAACCAGCTAGTTAGATCTCCATCATGCGTGCACTTGCGTGGACAGAGAGAGATGAAAAACGGGCGAGTTTAGAAGTGAAATCCTCCTGAAGAACTGCATCAGGTGAAATGGTTTTTTTGTGCCTGGGTCCTTTTACCTGTACTGGTGACTTTATTAAGATGCAGTCCCTCTTCCCGTGCAGCCCACCTGGTTCGAAGACCCCTCCAGAAGCTGTGCCTCGGGGCCGCCGCACCGCGCTGGCTACACACTGCTTCCCCAGTGAAGAATGCTCCAAGCCAGCCCAGCAGCCCGCTGCCTCCCCTACGCACACCAGTCCCCCATACACAGGCGGACGGTGCGCACCACGGCGACAGCGGTGCCGAGCAGGTCCCCGGGAAGGGAAGGAAAGCGAAGCGAAGTATGACGCGCGCCGGGCCCCGCTCCGCCGCTGCCGCCTGGGCCGGACCGACGCTGCCCGCTGCCGTTAAGGGTCAAAGCACACGCGTTACGCTACCACCGTGTGGCAGCCGCGTCTCGCCGGCTCTGGGCTGCGCGAGGCGCGACACCGCGGCCCCCGGGGTCGGGACGCGGTCACGGACACGCGTGGGCACGCTCTGCCGCACGCGCCCCCTCACGCGCAGCGCCCGCCACCAACCCCCGCCGCGAGCCCATCACCTCGCCTCGACTGCTCCAACCCGCACCGTGCCCTGGCCTCAAGGGCGGGGCGGGATAAAGGCAGAGGAGCCAGGGAGCAGCTCTTGCCCGCCGACGGCCCCAACGCACCTCAGCAACACGGAGGCACCTGCGGCCGCGCAGCAGGAAGCAGCGGGCGCGCAGGCGCCGCCGGGAGGAGACGGCCACGCGCAGGCGCCGCAAGTGGGCCGGGCCGGGCCGTGCTGGGCTGAGCGAATCTGGTACGCGAGTGCTTTTAGTGGCACCGACGCGGCGGCGGGCGAAGGCTTCGTGATCTGAGAGGGGTCGTGGCCGCAGCCGCAGATGGTCGGAGGTAACGCGCTGTGGGTGTGAAGCCTGGCGCGGGTGGCTCGTGGGAGGGAAGAGAGCGACTCGACCCGAATTTCCCGGTGTTTTCGTCCGTCAGGCTCTTTAGGCTCTTGCTGCGTACCGAGCGGCAAGTGTCTCTCCGGCTGAAAGCGGGTTTTGCGTTTCGGCTCACCCGCAGAGAAATAAAACGTGTTGCTGGTGGTTATAGGAAAGGGTCGGGACGTGTGCTGAAGATGGAGGAAGATGAAGAGGAAGACTACATGTCTGACTTGTTTCTTAAGTAAGTAGGTGTCTCTGGTTTGTTTTTTTTTTTTTCCCCTCAGTGATTTGTAAACGCGGAAAAAATAAAAAGTGCTAATATTTGGTGGAATTGTTAACTCTCAGGCAGGATGTAAGGCCAGGCCTGCCCATGGTGAGACGGCTGAAGGAAGCTATTCAGAAAGAGGAAAAGCAAAAAGAAGCTAATGAGAAAAACAGACAGAAGAGCATAAAAGAAGAAGAAAGAGAGAGACGTGACTTGGTATTGAAAAGTGCATTGGGCAATGAAAACAAAGGCTTTGCTCTGCTCCAGAAGATGGGCTACAAGAGTGGCCAGGCCCTTGGCAAAAGCGGTAAGCTTGTCATAGTCTGGAGGCCTGTACTTGTATGCGGGTGTACCTTTATATTTTACAGACTGTAGCTTCGCAGACAAGGTTAGTAAATGCCTCTCTTGAGAGTCCTAGCGTTACTGAACTGTGAAGTGGCAGAATAAAAGATGATAGCAAAAAACTGAAGTAGAAATTGTCTGGACTATCAAGAGATGTAGGGGAATCAGCATTACTTGCTGCTCATAAATGCACTTCCATTTGTGTATGCCTACAGGAATTGCATCAAGGATGTTTTCATGGTCTTGCAAAGCTAAGTAATGCTAAAAAAAAAAAAAATCCCTTTTGGGGGTTATAGTTGTATTCTGAAGAAGAAATGGTGTGCGGTATCTTACCCTTATGAAACCTTAATAGATGTAGTAAATTGACTACAACCAAAGCATAAATGACTGCCGTGCTAGTTTGGCATGCTTCTAGCAGACAGTTGGGAAATGAACTGGCCCAAATTTTATTGCAGTTGGGTACTCTCCTGAAGAAAAAAGTATATCGGAATCCAGCAGACAACCCAAAAAAGAGAGTTCCAGTTTAGCTAGGTAACGCACTAAATGTACATTGACTTGGTGAATAGCAAGAAAATATATCTATTTAATGGCAGAAGCAGCTTATCTGTTTGAATATCCTGCACAAATCACAGTTTGAGAGACTTGGTTTCTTAAATTGACCTATTTTTTTTCTCCCCCTCACAGGAGAAGGCATTGTTGAACCTATTCCTCTGAACATAAAAACAGGTTTGTGATACTTTCTAATGTACTTAGTTGGGTGTCGGAGCTTCTCAGCTGCTAAATTCATCCTTTGAACTTACGTAGGTAGAAGTGGACTTGGTCATGAGAAGCTGAAAAAGCGAAAGGCTGAGGAAAAACTGGAAAACTACAGACAAAAACTCCATATGAAAACAAAAGCAAACGAACAAGCTGCAGATCAGTTCAGGTATAATGATCTGGCTGATATTCCAAACAGCCCTTCTTTTTATGTTTAGGTTTGGTTATTTTAATGTGCTACTAGTCTTGAATGAGAGACAAGAGTTGAAATAGAGAATTGCTTCTTAGTTCTAAAACAAAAGCAGATGAACATTATCACTGCAAAAGCATGTTGCTGTAGCATTTATTTTTTAACATGTTAATAATACTAACAATAGACTAAGTTTTCTCAAGTAATTTACAGCTTTTTAAATTATAAAAAAGTCATCTTTCTCAGTAAGATAAATCCTCAGTAATATTGTTTAAATGGTTATAAAATTCAAGGTAAGTTTGTTTAGGTTTTACTGGTTTTGTCTTCTCCTGATTTGCTTGTTATAGGTGAAGAAGGAAAGCCTAAGGAAAGCTGTATCTTTTGCAGATGTCTTGTGAAAAACTGCTGAAGAAACAGTGTTCAGTATAATGTGATTAAAACCCCATTGTCTTGAAGGTATTATTACCAAGAAATACATGTGTGCTCTCACAGAAACAATGTCAGAAGGACACCTTCTGTGTTCTCCTGGTCTAGGAGAATGAGTAGGGTTAGTCTTAGCTTTTCTATTTTAGAGAAGCTATTGCCTGCAATGCATCTCCCTGTGCTTCTGCCTGCTTATTTTAGCTATCTACTTTTTCTTAACAGAGTGAGACTCAAAAACAAACAAGAAGAACGTAAGATGGAAGGGGACCTCCGGAAAAGCCAGAGAGCCTGCCAGCAATTAGATATGCAAAAAGTGAGACCCATATTTTTGGGGTTGGAAGGAAGGCTTCTAGGGTAGAGATATAGGCTACAAACAAAATAGAGAACTTCCAAGAATTCAGTCACTAAAATTGTGGATTTTTAGCAACACTGCAGTTTTATGTTTGCACCATTAAGATATTTAAAGGTGTCCATCAAGCTCTTGGTACCTTATGTGAGGACTTGTGTTACTGTGCATCATCAGAGCTTATTTGCTTTTGCCTCTTCATCCTTGTGGTTACTTTAGAGCTGTTTGCATATCTTTCAGTAGCTAGTGTTAGGCTGTCCTAAATGATGGTGCTGTTTGCCTCAGGAGAAGAGTAACATCATCACAGAATGGTTGACACTGGAAGAGACTCTAGAAGTCATCTTATCCAGCCCTCCTTCTGAAGCAGAGTCACCTAAAGCAGGCTGTCCAGGATTGTGTCCAGGCAGTGCTTGAGTATCCCCAAAGATAGAGATCATCATCGAGAGCTTCAGCAGATTCACCAAAGAAGTGTTTAAACAAAAAACAAACCCAAAACAAAGTACCTTTCACCTATAGGCTGTAAGATGGATGGCAGCAGTTAACTACTATTGGATTTTGCAACTTGAACACTTCAGATTCTTTTTCTTTTCTCTGTTAACCTGTTAGAGGTTAATACCACTCCAAAGGTTCTGCTGAGATTGTTTGATACTCCTTAGTCTGCTTCAAAGTTGGCTGAATTAGCTTAGATATCTTGGTGGACTCTTCTTCGTTTACCTGAGATGAATTAGGAAAGCACTGGTGATCTCTTGATAAAATAACTTGAGGCAGCATGCCTTCAACTGATAAAAAAATAGTATCTGTTCACAGCCTCAGTGGGTGATTTTCACATGCTGAACATATGGATGGACTAGAACTTAATGATAGCATGTACTTGTTTTTAAAAAGGTGTTAGTTTCTCACTACAGCTTTAGTAGTTCTCATTTTTACTATACAGGAAAGTTTTAAAACCTAACATCTCACTTACAAGAAATTTGCCTTAGCCAGCATCTTACAAGCAAACATACAAAAGCAGATAATCTTCATTGAAATCCTTTGTTATTTAAGGATATTGATGTTCCCAAGGAGCCTTGGTATTGGCTGGAACCTGAAGAGGAAGACAAAAAGGATGAGGAGGACAAGGAAGATGAGTGCACAAGCTCATATTTAAGTGTAAGCTCTGCAACTAAACTTATGGCTTGACTCAGAATTAAATATTCCTTTAAAAATATATGTATGTGTACATACACATGTGTATAAAGGATACATGTATACGCAGTTTTCCAAAGTGTAGCGAGTGGCCTCTGTCCAACCTAGAGCAGTGATTTTTATAGCAGTCACATGATAAAATATAAAACATTAACCTACTGATTTATTGCTCATTGTTTTGACATTGATCTTGGGAAAAAGAGTTAAATTCTGAACAGTTTTGAGTCTTAGAAAGATCATGGACTTGACTTTGGAGCTTTAACTGTCTTGTCTCATGTCTTGGGCTGAATATTGGAATCACTAAGTGATTTGTGAAACTGCTTCACAAGTTATCTCAAGAAGGACACTGGGAATTGCTGTTTTGTTCATAACTGGGTTACACAGCTGTTAATCCTGTGTGTTTCATTTGCAGAGATTCGGTGTGAAAAAATTCCATAAAAAATACATACTTGAAGTAAGGTATCTAGGTTATAGCTTTATCTCTCTCTTGAGTGCAGATTTCGTAACTGGAAAGAAGGATAAGCAAATAGCAGCCATTCATTTTTTCCAGAGACTGTGAATTCCAGGGCTACAAATTCAGGAAACTTCATACCTTACTGAGCTATAGTGTTGGGTAGCTTTTCCATTGCAAAAGGTTAAACAATCTTATTTCAGTAAAGCTAGTGCCTTTTACATCAACACAAACCGCAGATGATTGCATACCTGTGCATCTCTCTAGGTACCAGAAAAGCTACACATCCTGACTGCCTATTTGAGACAGCAACACTTCTATTGCATTTGGTGTGGAACAACCTATGAAGGTGAGAGTAAACATCTCTTGTATTTTACTTACCTTATGCAACTAGACTTAAAAAGTATGTTTCTCTTACTGCAGTCCTTAAATCTATGCAGCAATAGGTTGTTGCATAAAGCTTTGTACATTTCTACTGTAAGCCAATTCACACAAAACCAACCCCCAACCAACCATACTGGTACTTTATTTGAATTGGTTTTCATATTAGCTTTGTTTTGAGAAAATAAAGTGGAGAGATTAAAATTAGTACCTAAAAAAAGCTCTGAAAGCTTGCAGGGCTTTCTGAAACACAACACTGTTGCACCAAATGAAGGTAGAATTGGCATACGCTATTTTAAAACAAAGCTTGGAATTCATAACATGCAAAACTTCAATTCTATTTAATCTGCTTTACCTAATGTTTTCAAATAATTCTAGCAATGCTTCTTTTTCTCTGAGCTGGAATTATTCACTTTTTCTTTGCTAATCCTGTAGACTCTGAAGATTTATCTTCAAATTGCCCTGGAGACAGTGCTGCAGATCATGACTGATGCCTTTCTAAAGGAAGGAATCCTAGATAAGTATGTATAGCTCATAATATCTTTTAGAAAGGTCAGAGTTGAGCCATACTGAAGAACATACTGAAGAACTGAGTTACATTGATTGGTTAATCTCACATTTCTGAAGCATCTTATGGATTTTCTGCTTAATGTACAATTCAATAAGAATGAAAACTTTGCATTCACAAATGAACTACCATAATCGAGGCAGGTTAAACCCTCCATGGTCTTTGGTTATGCCTTGCCCCAACTGAACAAGATCAGTTGAAAATAAAATTCAGGTTTTAGTGAGGGAATAAATATTGGCTAGTTACTCTGTTGTATAATGTGTTATATGGTGGTGGGTTTTTTCATCTTTAGAGATGACTAAATATCAGACTCTCTTCTTTTTCTCTAATGTCTTAGACCTGGTGAGGAAAAAAAGCCTGTGAAACGTTACAGTGACATTATTTGAACCAGTATTCTGTTGTATGTGAAGGTATATATTTTGCATAACTAAATAGTACTAGATAATTTTGTTGAGGTTTTTTTTTAATATAAAAATACATTTTAATACACCTTTAAGGGAACAGCAATTGCTACTGTAAACAGTCACTAATAAAAAGGTACTGCTGAAGTATACAAATACTATGCAAAAGAAGTACCAATATCTACTGGGACAAGCTCAGTATTATTTAACAGTGAGAAGGTAATGGTATTATGGGTGATCTTTCTTGGACTGTAAAGGATATTCAGCCAAAGATGGTCACATACAAATTTTCTTATTATGAGCAGTTTTATGGGTGAAAGGGAAGAGAGGTGGAACTGGTGGTATTTTATCTATGTTCTGGATATCATTTCTCTGAGATCTTGACCACTACAAAGAAATACTAATTAGTCCAGAATAATATGTATCCCAGCCAGGGAGTAGGCAAAGAAAGCCCTGATAGAATTAAATCTGTCCAGGGACGTCAAGGGCTTCTATATCAACACCAGTGATAAAGGGAAGACTAAGAAAGCATGGGCTGGAAGGAAACAGGAGACCTGCTTACCCCGGGGATATGGAAAAGGCTGAGGTACATGGTGACTTTGTTGCTCCAGTCTTCACTGGCAAGTGCTCCAACCATACTACTTAAGTTGCAGAAGGCAAAGGCAGGTTCTAGGAGAATGAAGAATTGCCACTATAGAAGTGATGGAAGACCATTTAAGGAACCTGAAGGTACACAAGTTGTGGCAGTCTGGTGAAGTTCCCACTGACAGTAAAAGATGAAACATGGGCCTTGTTTTTCAAAGCAAAAAACAAAGATGGGAAACTACAGCCCAGTCAGTCTCACCTTTGTGCCAAGCAACATCACAGAGCACACCCTCCTGGAAGCTAGGCCTAAGCCACATGGAAAACGAGGAAGTGAGTGTTGGCAGCCAACATGGCTTCACTAAGACCAAATCACATCTGACAAATTTGGTGGCTTCCTACCATTGAGTTTTTGGTGTTGGGGAATAAAGGAATAGAAACTGATGTCATCTACCTGGACTTCTGCAAAGCGTTTGATGCTGTCCTGCACAACATCCTGATCTGTAAGTTGAGGAGACATGGATTTGATGGATGGACCATGTGGATAAGGAATTGAATGGATTGTCAAACTCAAATGATGTGTTTAACAATTCAGTGTCCAAGCGGAGACCAGCACTGAGCGGTGGTCTCAGAGGTCAGTAGGTCAGTAGCCGTGTTTAGCTTCTTTGTCAGCAACAGGAACAGTGGCATTGAGTGTTCCCTCAGCAGGTCTGGCAGCGATACTAAGCTCTGTGGTGCAGTTGACATGCAGGAGGGAAGGAAGGGGACCTGGACAGGCTTATGAGGTTTAGCAAGGCCAAGTGCAAGGTCCTGCACATGGGTCAGGGCAGTACAAACCAAGTACAAATACAGCCTCAGTGGAGAATAGACTGAGAGCAGCCCCGCAGAGAAGGACTTGTGGAGTGTTGGTGAATGAAAACTGAGTATGAGCTGGCAATGTGCACTTGCAGCTCAAAGCCAACTGTGTCCTGGGGCTGCATCAAAAGCAGTGTAGCCAGCAGGTCAAGGGAGGTGATTCTGTCCCCCCTACTCCATCCTCATGAGACCCCCACCTGGAGTGCTGTATCCAGCTCTGGGGTCCTCAGCACAGGAAAGACATGGACCTGCTAGAACGGGTCAAGAGGAAGGCTACGAAAATGATGGAACGTCTCTACTTTGAAGACAGGCTGAGGGAGTTGGTGTTGTTCCAGGGAAACAGCCTTCCAGTACCTAAAGGGGGCCTACAAGAAAGCTGGAGAGGGACATTTTATAAGGGCAAGTAGTGATAGGACAAGGAGTAATGGCTTCAAACTGAAATAAGATAGCTGTAGGTTAGATTAGGAAGACATTCTCTGCTGGAAGGGGGGTGAGGCACTGGCACAGGTTGCCCAGAGAGGCTGCAGATGCCCCTTGCCTGGCAGTGTTCAGGCCAGACTGCATGGAAATTTGAGCAACTAGGTCTAGTGCAAAATGTCCCTGACCAGGGCAGGGGTGTTGGAACTAGATGATCTTTAACGTCCCTTCCAACCCAAACCATTCTGTGATTCTATAATTGTGACTCAGGAAAAGCAGGATAAAAAAAAAAAAACAAAAAAAAAAAAACCAACTTCAGGCCATGCAAAAGATTTATAATAAGATTCTTATGTAACAACAAATACATGCTGCAGATTAGCAATCATTTCAATAAGAATATAAAAACTACTATGCTTTCATTTGTATTTATTCCTTTTTTTCCCACCCACACACAATTCTTCCAGTCCAAGTGAGTAATAAAAGCAGTAATAAAAACTGCTGTTCCCTTTTGTGGAGCTGACAGGAAGGGCATCAGAGGCCTTCAGTACACTTGTTAAGGGTCAGGCATGCCTCAGTATTGCAATAAGGGATGAAAAGCTAGCAGTATGAGAGAGAATGTTTAGGGCGTGCTCTCAGCACAAAATTCCAAACAGTTATTACTGAGAAAACTCTGGATAATTTTGCTATATTAAGAGCACCTTAAGTGTTCCTTCAAGAAAAACACTCAAAACCTGACGCTCCCGCAAGCTTAGAAAAAATGTAAACTAGGTTTCCTATAAGCTGAATGCTTAACATTTACATTCTCAAGGAACGCTTGTTTTAAAAATATGTAAATTTACTTTCTAAAGAACTGAAGGTGCTATGTGTTTAACAGGTATGTAAAGATAAGAAAGTTCACCTTAAAGAACTGAAATTCAGTGAAAAATAACCCACACTGATTCCTAGTATGTTTCCTACCAAAATTAGCCTTGGTATTAATGGGAGCATTCTCCTATGTAACCTGATCTAGGTTGACCTGCTTCTGCAGTGGGGCTGGACCAGATGTTCTCTAAAGGTCCCAACTCCTACTATTCTATGATTCTATAAATCAAGGTTTAGATCACACACCACAAGACAGCACTTCTATGGAAAGTAATAGCCAATGTCAACTGATAACGGATGCAGCACATGTAAAGAATGTGTATACAGGGATTTGCCATAGATCAAGCTGGTGTCATGCCAAGGACTAGGTTCCTGTAGCTATCATACAATAGCTCAAGCTCATTCACAACCTCTGTTTCCAGGTAAAAATGGCGATTGCTGTCAGAAGTACACTGTCCTGTCTGCAGCTGAAGGGCAGGAATGGGGATGTAACCCTGGTGGTAGATGAGCTCCTCACTGGCAGGAAGGCAAAACACCAAGACGACGACATATCCTAAGTCTGGCCATTGCTTCTGACACTCATGTATAGTTCATCAGTTACAACATACATCAAGCTCTGGATTTAAACACAGTTTGAAAGCATTTAAAAAGGGCATTTACTGAGTATGAGCTCTAAGTGAGTTGTTTTTAGGATCAGACTTTGAAAAAGCAAGTATTTCAGTGGCAGAGTATCTTCCCGAAGGGTCTTTTGAAAGCATCTTTTTGATTATGGGTGCCTGCAAAAAGAAATTATGTCAATAAATTATTTTTTATGAGTAAATAAACTAACTGAAATAGCATATTAAAATACCATACATACCTCTGTTGGAAATTGATTGGTGAAGCTCTGTGGAAGTTGACCTTCTCTAATATGATGCCATACCTGAGATCAATAAAAGAGAACACTTTCAGTATGTTTTCATTGACTATATTTTGCTCACTTTATGACCCATATACTGAAGTAACTAGGAAAACACAAAAAAGATAAGGCTTCAAAAAGAAAGTATGTGCAAACAGTTTGAAAGTTTTTCCATTGAGTTGCATTTGTTTTGGGTTTTATAGTCATCAACTGTTTTTCAAGCTTTAGAACTTCACACTCTACAAGGATGTGTTTGTTTCAACAATCCTGTATTTCAGAACCATTATCCTCCTTTCCTTAATTTTAAATGTGTGTTTATGTCCTCTTACCACATTAAAAAGAAAAAATTAAAGCCAAGACCACTAGATTTCCTACTTAGGCTCTTTGCAAACCAAGCAGGTGTGCTTCATTCAGTACCACATACTTGTGTGTCACTGCAGAACTCCATGGAGTTCGAAGCAACTAACATAGTGGAGGATTTTGCATTATATGCTTTCAGAAACTGCTTCTGGGTAATGCCTATTTTTTTGCCCGATTTGATGTAGCTGTCTAGGTAAATAGAGCAAGTTCACATCATTCACTTTGCTATTAACCGTATGATGTGTATGTGTAGAATGTAACAGTTGTTCTTGCACTCTTAGCTATACATCCTGAATGATTAGTCAGTCTTATGGATGCTATAGCCTGGCTTAGTAAGCCCTTACAGCCAGGATCCAGAAAAACAGCAGCTCCCAGAACTTCAGGCTTTTTCCTTCCTACAGCAGTAGCTTTAGACTGAATCTCATTACTCGGTTCCTAATTGTCAGCTTCACTTTTGCATGATGCTCTTTCAGCAGGGCATTCTAGCACCACGCAGCAGAGCTTACCATGCTCCATTAAGTGATTTTCTAAGCTGGTGGAGCAGATGAAGACTGTCCTAGGACTTCCCATTCCCATGACTTCCCTACCTGTCTACAGACACAAGATTTTTGTGCTTCGAGGAAAGAAGACTAAATAATTGGTCTTGCCCTTTTGAGTTTAAACCCCATGGGACTGTGGATGCAGTTGCGGAGTCAGCTGTGCACAGGAACAAGATGACTTTACTACAAGGTAGATAAATAGCCAAGTTGAACATGTGAATTGTGGACATGTTGTTATGGTTTTCTCATATTAGCGAAAGGACGAGGTTACAGTGTTCAATAGCTTCTTGGCCCAAATATGTAGATAGATATTACAATTACTTTAGATGAACTACTCAGCAACCACATCTCTGTCCTACAAATAATTTGCACATTAATAATGTGCAAAGGGTCAAGAAAAAGCAAAGGACACATAAAAGATATCTTTAAAAAAAAAGTATCACTTTTTGAAGTAATATCTTCTTCAATTAAAGCTACATATTCCAAATCACTTTTGTTTTCAGTTTCAAAAACAGAAAGTGTTTTGGCTCGATAGGAACTTCATTCTTGCTTCACTGTGCAGTGAAGACATAAGTGTGGCAGAGACAAAAGTCTCCCAATCAGAATTCCTAAAATTTGAAAAGTATTCCCTTCAAGTACTTTACTCAAACAAAATGATTTATGAGAAACTTAAAATCTCTTTTTTTCCTAGATATTGTTCTTTAGCATGGTCAAGTTTTAATGTGTATGTCAGTAGGACGTAAGTGAAATAAAACCAGTAATATTTTTTTACTTCGGTTTTTACATTTCAGCTGAGGTGTTGTGGTAGTTTGATGCTGGCTGGATGCCAGGTGCCCACCACGCCGCTCTTATCACCCACCTCCTCAGCAAGCCAGAGAAGGGGAGAAAATAAGATGACAGTCTCGTGGGTTGAGATAAAAGCACTTTAATAAAGAAGCAGCAAAGCCATGCATGCAAGAAGTGAAGTAAAATCAAAGCTGTTACTCTCTACTTCCCATCAGCAGCGATGTCCGGCCACCTCCCAAGAAGCAGGGCTTTAGTACATGTAACGGTTGCTTTTGGAAGGCCAAAAATGAATCTTGTCCCCTCTTCCTGCTCTTCTCCCCCAATTTATATTACTGAGCTGATGTCATATGGTATGGAATATCTCCATGGTCAGCCTGGGTCAGCTGTCCTGGCCATGGTCCCTCCCAAGATCGTGCCCATCCACAGCTATTGGTGAAGGTGGGGGAAGGAATGCTGGAGGAATAGCCCTGATGCTGTGAGAGCAGTGGTCATAATATTGATACCAATAGTAAGCACAGCACTGCAAGAGCTGCTGTGGAAAATCACTACCATTCCACACCCACTACAGGTGTGCAGACTCAGGTCTTACAGAAATAAACCAAGAGGAAAAAGCAAACAGGGACAGGACTCTAGGTATACAGATTCCTTCTGGCCTGCAATCAGCATGCAATACCAGCAGCAAGGCAACATGATGACAGGGAGACTTTTTAAATGCAATGATTACATACCTTGCTCTTTTCATGATGACTGACTGCCGAAAGGATTTCAAACCAAATTAATCCCAGTGCATAAATATCTACCTCCTTTCCGTATCTGTCTCCGAACTACAAAGATTAGAACAGGAACAATACAGGTGTCAAGTCCAACTGAACAGCATTTCTTGAAGCAAAATTTAAAGTCAGTAGAAATTTCCACTTGATCTTCTTAGTCATTAACCCTTTCTGCTACAGACCTATACAGATAAGGCATGCCAGTATGTATCTCAGAAACAATGAAACAAGACTCAAGTGCCACAGTTAGCAGAGATCCTAAATTCAAATTGAAATACATGGCTGGCAGCTTGGTTTTGCAAGAGCATTCCTTACAGCACGCACTGTTGGACCCTGTGGGTTAGCACAGTGAAATAAAATCACAACACTTGCAGATGGCTTTCTCCAGAATTCAGTTATCCTCATATATGGTCACCAGGGAACTTTGGCAACTCAGTTTAGTACTGAGAATAGGATAGGGAACATTCACTGCTGAGGGAATGTTGGCAACTTGGTTTAGTACCGAGAAAAGGATTGGGAACATTCAGTGCTGAGTTTATAATGCAAATCTGGTTACAGCAACACTAGTACAGCAGGATAATTACCTGTTCTGGTGCCATATATGATTTTGTTCCTTTGTCCTCAGTCCGTGTCTCATACTCCACAGAAGCCACAAGACCAAAGTCGCCTATTTTTATTTTATCTTCATGTGATATAAATATATTCTGAGGCTACATATATATTTTAAAAAATGAAAGTAATAATCACTATATGACCAAGGTTTATCAAGCATAATCACCCACAGATGTGCTCCCTGTAAAATTTTATAATTGTTCAAAATTTGCATTAAGAAACCGATGAGGTGGGAAACAAAAGAGTTCAATTAGTTTTTAACAACACAAGCTAAATTTATAGTACATGTCACAGTGATTGCAACCTTTTTTTCCTACTAGCTTAGTCATAACCCTGTCATGCTTTAATATGCTTCAAATACATTCTGCATGTAACATTTTATATCAAGAAGTGTGTTTTAGTCTTCAGTCCTAGCCCTGGGATTTGCTACACTTGGGCAAAGCATTTAAGCTCATGTAGAATTCTGCTGAAATCATAGTTTCTCTTCAAGCACAGCAGGATTATCTGAACTAAGTCAATTGCAGAGTTAGGGCTTAGTGACAGGCATCTCATAGTATCACTTCTACATTTCCATTGAGGTCACCATTTTTAAACTTTAAAAAGTCATAAGCAACTAAAAATAGAATTGTACGTGCTCAGGTGAAGAATTTAAAAAAAATAAACTACATTTCTAAATCTTATTAAAATGAAACCGAATAGCTTCATGCTATCTTACTCAAAGAAGCTCCAGTGGACTGTTAGGCCAAGAGAGACTTAATAACAGGGTGAGATCTTTGTCTTAAGAATGGCCAGTGTAGTTTTTAAGTTTGACCATGTCCACACACATACAGTACAGAACCTGTATCTGACTACACTATTTCAAGACTCTGTTCGTACCAGGCACAAATGGGATTCATCTCAGCTTGAACCTATCCTGCAGCTTTCATTCTGGCATATGGAGGTCTCAGATGGCCAAGCATCTAAGTTGACAGGACGTCAAAGTGGGGAGAAAGTTCCTAAATTCAAATGCAGACAGACAAGTTAACAATAGGACTTGGAAGCAGTTTACAGCCAGGTGCTGTGGATAAGGGACTACAGCAGCAGATTCATTGTAATAGGGAAAAGTAGCAGATTGAGCTGAGATTAAAATAAATTGGGACTGAAGGAGCAAGAAAATACAAAGCGCATAGAGTAGGAAGAGCTAAGAATTAACAGGTGAGGAGGCACTTTAGGTTTCTTTTTCCCAGGCATCTAGGGAAAGTAATGTGTATACAATCTTTACTTGTGATTTGTTCCCGTATTGTAGCAATAAGCCTGAGAGAAAAGCTCTAAATTAAATGAAAACCCTACAAGTGGGCAGTGAACATGACCTGGAATTACACTGTGAGTGCAAAATGCAAAAGATTTCAATCTGGCTCAAGAAGTCACTGAACTTCAGATTATTGGAAGTCTTGGGAGGAAGGAACTATGCATCAAGGACAGCACTGCCATATCATCTCTCAGCTCTAATACTCTCTAGGAGTTTGGAGTTAGCCACTATATGAGGAGAACAGCATCCTTGACCAATATTTAAGATGAACCACTACAGCAGTGTTCAGGAACACTACCACACTATTGAATTTTTCAAAGCAAGTTATTTAAAGCTCTGTAAAGCACCGTTATAGTGGGACACGTAGCTCTGATGGTTTGCAACTTTGTCTTTTATAATCTTTATTTTGAAATAAAATCTTTTTTATGATTGTGCTCTTGTAGGGACTGAAATTCTATTAAGAAAAATGTAGCATTCAAATATTTGTATGAATACGTGATACAAGAGCAAACGGAGTATGTTATCAAACACAGTATGTATTAGGACACATAAACTACCCCTTTGCAGTATGGCAAGAGCAAACTTCCTCAACTCAACCTTTTACTTTCTTTCTTTGAATTATATTATTGAGTAAATTCAATATTTCTTTTTGAAATAGGCAGTCTTGTGACCCAGTAACACAAAAATATCCTGAAAATCTGAAAATGCCCGTTAATGGATGACTACTGATTTTATGAACTACTGCACTCTGAGATCCTCCAGTTTACCTTCTGATCCTACTACCCTGCTTACCTTGAGGTCTCGATGAATTAACCCTTCAGAATGAATATATTTCACTCCTTCCAGTATTTGTAAAAATTTGGCTTGGGCCATCTCATGATACTTTTGGTCTCGTCTGTTCTTTTCAACCCAGTTATCTAGTGTCCCTTGTTCACAGAATTCCATTTGGATGAAAAGGCACTCAACCACTTCGACTGAATTCTTTCTACAAAAGAAAATTATATACCATATTGAAATTGGCAAGGTACAGTTCCTCCCAACCCATCTATGATTCTCAGGTTTCTCTTCTTTAAAAAACTGTTTTGTTCATTATTATTTTTGGAGTTCCCCAAAACAAAGTCTGCAAGATATGAAAAGGATCCTAGCCCAGATTGTACTACATATAAATAAATAGGACTACAAACCAAACAATTCCTGCCAAGTTGCTACATAGCACTGGAATATTCCTAGCATTTTGTTTGCTTCCTTGTTCACACTGGAAGTTTTCCAAGTGCCCCAATTCTGCACCCCTCTTATCCAGAGATATGTCCTACACAGGTAGAAAAACAGCACTGTCCGTGGCTCCCATCTTGTCCTCTAGGAACTGCTGGAAGTCATTGCATTAGCCTTCCTCTCCTATCCAGAACAAACACATCCTTTCAAACTGCCCCTTCAAGAAAGTAGTGCAGTGGCCATCTTTGACATCAGTCTGCAAGTTAGAGAAGCCTTTTGCCTCACACTTTCCAGAACAGTTCCCTCCCCATCAGCCCATTGGATGGGCTGAGGAAGGAGATGGCGAGAAGACAATATGAAGAGGAGGTGGCACCACTTTTTCCTACTTGCACTGTCATCTGAATGCTCTGAAATAAACTTGCTTGTGATACTGAAAGAACTAGCATTAAGTGGCTTGGGACTCTGTAGCCTTGAAGGCAGGGCACTAAGTGGAATTCCATGCCGTGACCTCAGCTTTGAGGAGTTTTTTTTCTGTCTTTTACCCAATAACCATTCAATATAAAATGCACAAGTGATATTGACACTCCCAACATCTTTTAACATGAGACTTTTTTCCCCTTCACATTTTATTCTTAATTTACTGAGCAGCTGGACAGATATGCCAACCATCACTTTGAACCCACTCCTACTTTATGACTCTAGTTAAGTGTTGCAACCTATCTGAAGAGTATGACTTTATAGGTGGTGAAAAAAACTTCTCAAAGAAGCTTTGAAAAAATTAATAACTTACAAGTAAAACTTTCACAACCATCTTCCCAGAAGTTGTAGTGTTGAAAGGTTACCTCAAAATGAAAGAGCATTTCATTTTGTATTTCTGTTCTCAACAACTACAACTGTTTCAGGCATCATGTTTAAAATAAATCTGTCAGAACTACTGACTGACAAGTACTTATTAGAAAAAGGAAACTTCAGATCAGGAATTTAGCAGACAGCTGACATGCAATTGTTTAGTTTCTGTTGTTAATTCTAGCCCCAAATTTTGAGTTCTGCATTCTTACACTCCTCAATAGATTCAGCAAGTTCTTTTTATTAAAAGAGAGGAGAAAGATAAAATTATGCAATGTATCTTATTCATCAAGGAAGATCCAAATGTACTTACATACAACTTGCAGCTGAAAAGTACTGTGCCTTTTTTCCTAACAGTCTGCAAGTATGTATGTGCATTTATATTTGTATAATGTTTTCTAACTTATTCTAACACAAAATTCACTATGGCAACCCAGTTTGTGAGTACAAAGCACTAATTTGCAATTACCTTGAGTATGGATTGGTTACACGGTCATGCCCTTTCCAGCTACCATAATACCGCACTATGTTTTCATGATTAAGTTTTGCAAGTTCTTTTACTTCACGTTTTACATTCCTATTTGGAGGGAAAAGAAAAAAAAAACCAAATAATTTTGAATTTTTATAGGGAAATGCCAAGTTAAATAAAAGACATGATATCAAGTATCAATAAGCAGTTTAATGTTCATTTAGAAAAAGAACATAACATCCTTCATAGAAGCTCAAAAATGTAGTTACAAATTCTGAGGGTTTTCTTTCATCTGCTCAGTCATTCAAAGGTCAAAGATGTTTTAACCATATTAGAAAGCAAAGCTCCATTTCAAAAAAGCTAAAAAAAGCAGCTAGTTGCAATATGGAATTATGCTAGGTAGGCATGCACAATGTAGCAAACACCCAGGGGTTTTTTTCTCCTTGATTAAATTTGTTTGCTGAAGTCAGTATAAATGTTCACAAAGAAATATTGCTATGTTTGGCCTGCACTTCTTGTTGTAGCTGCCTAGTGAAGTATGTTCAAACCCATCCACAGACCAGCAGCCTTTATTTGAAGAATCGGTAGAATGTTTTTGTACTGTCCTCAGGATTGCAATACAAATGAAAACAACATATGTTTGTGAAGAACACAAGAATTTGAAGGGCAATTACACAACATAAGGGACAAGTATCTCCAACAACTTGAAACTTCTTGAATAGATTACCTAAAAGTAATTGAGGTTTTTGAGATGCTGTTGAAATACTCCACTAAGTACTGGTTACGGAAAATTATTTTAAAAACAAGATCATCATTCTCTGTTGAGATTTATAAAAGACAAGTAACTCAGTGTGTGTATAATGACTACATGGATGTTGTGGTTTAACTCCAGACAGCAACTGAGCACTGTGCAGCCACTCACTCAGCCTTTCCCAGCTCCCCAGTGGGATGGGAAAAAGAACTGGGAAAAAAACCAGTGTAACTCATTGGTTGAGATAAGAACAGTTTACTTACTAAAAATAATAACAAGAAGAAGAATATAATAGTAATGAAAAGAAATATAACAGCGAGAGAATAAAACGAGAGAAAAACCCAAGGGAAAAAAAACACAAACCCAAGGGATGCAGCATGCATCAAAATTCACTGACCAATGCCCAAGAATAATCCGCTCCTCTCTGCCAACTTCCCCCAGTTTCTATCTCAGACATGATGTCCTATGCTATGGGATAGCCCTTTGGATAGTTAGGTCAGCTGCCCTGGCCATGCTCCCTCCCAGCCTGTGGCCCCCTCAGCCCACTCACTGTCAGGGCAGGATGAGGAGCAGAAAAGGCCTTGACGCAGTGACATCCCAGTGTTAGCAACGTCCTTTTTAGCGTAAACCCAAAACACAGCCCTGAACCAGCTACTAGGAAGAAAATTATCCCAGCTGAAGCCAGGACAATGGATCATATATAAAGCATTTTTTAATTACACACCACAAAATGTGATTCATTTTTCTCTGTTTTCCCTGATTAGAGTCATTATGCATTATAGATACGAAAATTTTCCAGGTAACCTGTCAAAAGTAACAGTGCTTCAATGTTTTATTAATCAGCAAGTTTTCTTCAAATACATTTTGCAATACTAATATCCAGAGCACTAGCGTGTTCAGGGAATGCAGAACTTAACTCATCTATTTTTTTACAGCTACATCTGAAATTATTCCAGTGCATGGAAAAATTAACAAAGTTCCATGCCATTTTCTGCTTCACTTAAACATAGTTTACCAGAAAGAGCTAACAATCACAAAAATTGCTCCTATGACTATTAAAGAGACAAAACAACTAATATCTTGATAAAGGTTGTCCTAAAATAATAGAAAAGAAAGAAGTAAATATATTGTACATACTTTTTGTCGCAAACTCGTTTGACTGCATAGGTTCTCTCATCAAGCTTTCCTGTTGCTTTGAAAACATTTCCAAAACCACCTTCACCAATAGGCTCTATATTTTCAAAAACCTCAAGAAATCTTAGAAAAAAAATGTAGATATGTAACTTAAGTATACTTACCATTAAATTTACAAGATATAAAAATTATCCTGACAGATCTAATACATCTGCTGTATTACATATAATAATAATAAATTATTATTTTACAGCAGTATTTTCCCACATTTTAGTATAAATAAATAAAAAAACAACAAACCAAACTCTAGACCACTACATACAGTAGTTGCCATATAGATTTTACTAAAAACCCATCCTTCTTACCTTTGATTCACAGTGCATGGACTTCGATTCTCCTCACTGGTGCTTGTGTCCACATCTGGCAAACTTTCATCTGAATCTGATATGGTATTATTCGTTTCTTTGTTTCTTGCATTATTAAAATTAGGTGCCAATATCCTTTAACAAGGATAAAAACAAAACCTATAATCGGTCATTTTTCTAATATGTGACAAGAGAAATGTCCTTCCCAATAGTGACATATCTTTGCTAGATACACAAACGCTAAAATAGTTTGCAATATAGCTTAGGGGAGATAGCAAAACAAACACATACCTTTTGAATTTCTGGGCAGGACTTTGTGCATGTCTCTACATGAAAAAAAGAGAAAAAAAACACCTGAGATATTCCAAATATTTTCATAGAATCATAGAACAGAAGGGTTTGGAAGGGACCTTTAGAGATCATCTAGTCCAACTCCCCTGCTAAAGCAGGCTCATCTAGATCAAGTCACACAGGAATGCGTCTTCTCTAAGGAAGGAGACTCCACACCCTCCCTGGGCAGCCTGTGCCAGGGCTCCCTCACCTGAACAGTGAAACAGTTTTTTCTTATCTTTAAATGGAA
>WBNH01008528.1:59898-70586 GCA_013401255.1 Urocolius indicus
AAACCAATCTCTATGGAACTCCACTGGCCACAGGCCTCAAACTCGATTCTGTGCCATTGATCACCACCCTCTGGACTCTGTCATTCAGCCAGCGCTCAATCCACCTCACTGTCCACTCATCCAAGCCACACTGTATGAGTTTTCTGATAAGGATGTTATGGGAGACAGGTAGATTGACATCCACTGCTTTCCCCTCATCTAGGCAGCCAATTATAGTCTCATAGAAGGCTATGAGGTTGGTCAACCAGGATTTCCCTTTGGTTGACTCCCCCTGACAACTATCTTTTACTTCATATGTTTAACAACGTATGTTTTACAACATATGTTTAATGATAACATTCAGGATGAGTGGTTCCATCACCTTTCCAGGGACCGGCCTGTAGTTTCCCAGATCATCCTTAATTTTCACTAGAATTATTTTAAAATATGCCTGATAAGTCTTGGAATTGTCTGTAAATGTGTTCATACCTTATAAACATTGTAATATAGATGAAACTATGGTAAAATTCACATATGCTATGTATCATCCCACAGGAAAATATGGGCTTAATTTGGTCCCATTTCTTGGGAGTACTGCCCATTTGAGCAACAGTACAGAAATTGGGTCCACAGTACAGAAGTAAATGACTAACAAGTAACAGTAAGAAAGTACTGAATAGTCTTAGGAATAATGCACGTGTGGCTTTTAGTGATTAGTGGATAAAGGAAGAAACTTATGCCATACTCAGAGAAGAAGCCCACTCCATTCAGGGTCTAAAATGCAATTATACTATACCTCAGAAGTTGAAGGCTCTTTCCATATTGCCACGTTTTTCATTTTATCTGCCAACTCTGAACATGAGTCTTTAAAGCCAGTACTGCTGTTCCTGAAAAACATTAGAGCAGTTTTAGGTGAAAGTAACACAATCATAAAGAAAAAAAGAAACATTTAAAAAAATCAGCTTTAAAACCAAAAACTGAAAAAGCATTAGGAATCATGACTGATTTACATTACAAAACTTCATTAGCTGGAGAGCTAATAAAACCGTTCTATTTTGTAATATACTCCTCTATTTCTATTCTGTGATATCATGATATCTAGGTATCTGTATGATCTATATCTTAACATTTAATTAAAAAGCTTAAAAACAGATCTTTATTTCAGGGCAGTGTAGCCACCACTAGCATTATATATATCAGCCTGGCACAAAGAATGTTAATGGTAGTGACACTACAGTCAAATTAACTGCTGGACACAAAAGGTTTGATTTAGGGTTCCCAAATCACAAATTGAACTTCATGCCTGTTATTTTTCTTTCACATAGCAGATTTTTTCCCTTTGGCAAAAATGAAGATTTATGGAATGAAAAAGGGAATGAAAAAAAAAAAAAAAAAAAAAAAGAAAGAAGAAAGCAGAATGCAGAGCACAGGAAAGTACCAAAATTTAATTATACTGAGTTCACACAAGTGTTACAATATTCAAATGAGTGTTAAGATTAGTAAACACATTTTGTTATCACATTATGAGTGAACCCAACTTACTCTGAGTCAGACTGAGTTAGCACTAGAGAGGAATTACTATATTTGCTAAATGTAGAACTGCCACTAGATTTTTCATTTACCATCTGAAAAAAAACAAAAACAACAAGAATGATTAACAAAATCACATTAAAAAACCTCCAGTACAATAGATGCCAAAGAGCAGGGAGGGAAGATTACAAGGTCCTCAGTGGAAGCTGTTAACTGCACTTAACATCCAAAGCCCTGACACAGTTTTTTTCTGAAGAAACAGAGTCTGGGATCTATTAAAAAAAAAAAAAAATCACAATTAGGGTATCAGTTATTAAAAGCAAATGTTTTCATTGTTTACTGCATATACAATTGTTCTGTGATGGAAAACAAGATATATGTAGGCTTTGGCAGATGCTATCAGCAGAAGTAAAAGCCTGAGTCTGTACAAGAAGACATTCAATGTCTTCATTGTAAAACCCCTGCAAAACCCGGATTACTAAATTGTGGATTACAAAAAAAAATAATCATAAATAGTAATGGTTCTTCTACCTTTTTTCCCCTCCACATCATAAGATCATAAATGTGACATTAAAAGCAACACTTGACCAAAAAAAAAAACCAAACCAAAAAACAAAACCAAAACCAAACCACTTAAGGGTTCGTGTTTCAATTATAGACTACAAACAAAACCCATTTTTTAAAATTGAGGATTATTAGGCCTTTACTACTTTTTGCTAGTTAACATTTTGTTACTGAGACATCACTTGGAATGAATAACTATTAGAACCAAACCAAAACAACCCACCCCAAATTACAGGGGTTCTGCTTGAAGTAGCAAATTTCAGACTTTGACAAAATTGTAAAGACCCAGGAACTCACAGCACAGGAAAATACTAATGAAAGATCCTACAGCTATAATAGGTCACTAATTACATGGTTAACTTAAAGACAACAATAAAAGAAGAATCTAAAATTCACAGTAAACAGCCAAATAATTCAAAAGTACTCAAAGTAAAAAAATACTTCTTTCGTCCTCCATATTGCCTTCCATCCCTTTAAACTACATGCATTTCAGAAGTGGGTTTGGATGACTATTAGAATTCTGATTGCACTTATGGATACAATAGCCAACATGAAGACAACAGTTCTTCTCTCCAGAGCAGCAATTGCTTCACTAGACTCTGCCTCAGAACCCTGCAGAAGGCAAGTCCTGCTGATGCTCATTCCTACTTTTGCCTTTCTCACATTTCACAAAAGATTTTTTATCTTGGATCAAAAGAAGGCAGAAGGCAGTAAGGGTTTAATGTTTATTGCCAGTCAGCTCAACAGCACTTCATACAAGAGACAACCAGTATATTCAAGTGGTCAGGATTCAGAATTTTTAATATGTGTGCATCTTTGAATGACAAAAAGATCAAACCGTATTCTGAAATACACAGGTCTGTCAGCTGTGGGAGTTTTTTTTAATTCAGCGAATGAATATAGAAACACAACATAAATTTTACCAACAAAATCCTGCAGCCCAACCAACCCACCAAAATGTGGATTCTCTCCTTCTTAAGCTGAATCAACGGAATATGCTTCTAAATACAATAAGGAAATATACCAAAAGATTAACGATATAAGGATTAACCTCTATCTTAAAGCTAAATATCGCACATACTGTTGTAGTGGATTCATTATTTAGCTTCACAAGTGCTTCTCTATTTAGCCTTTCAAGTGCTTCTTTTGCAGCAGCGTGTTTTGCAGCAGCTAGATTAGGTCCAGTGCCAGTTCCATACAGTTCCTCATTAATTGTACAGCTACAAGAAAACCTGTAAAATACAGCAGGGAACAAAGTCTTACATGCAATATGCCAAGTCTTAATCAAATAATTTTAAACACTACAAACAATTGACATAACAGAATGGAAATCTGAAATATACATCTTCAGGACACTATTTATAATACACATTTACTCTAATTAATGATGGTAAAAATTTGATAAGCCTTCAAGATAATAAATTTTCAGAGAGTCAATATTTAGCACTCTTTAAGGTTGAACTTCTCAAAGCATCATATCATATGCACCCACAATCACAAAGTATCTGCAGTTTAGGTTTTAAAATGGCTAATTTTGCAGAGGAAGGAGTTTTTCAGCAGATATTGTCAAGCAAGTTAAAGTAAGCAAATATTCTTTATCATCCCTCAGCTGTCAATAACTGGAATGCTTCTACAGCTCATTGACTGTAATACACATAGAAGAACTCAGAGTTCTCCTTAGAAGGCTCTCCTTAGAACTTGGTTCCTAGGAGAATATACATGCTGAGAGGTCCATGAAGGTGACAGAGCTATGACCAAGATAACTGACTATTTGTCAACACCAACTAACAATTTATAATCATGCCATCTCTTCTCCCAGCTAAACAAACTCAGTCCTCTTAGCCTCTCCTTCTACAGCCTATCCTCCAATGTCTGAACCACCTTAATGGTCCTCCACTGGACTCTCTCCAAACTAGCTCCAAATTTTATTGTATTTCTAAAGATCCATCTAACACTGAGTTACTCAGAGAATCACAGAATGGTAAGGGTTGGAAAGGACCTATAAAAATCATCTAGTCCAACCCCCCTGCTCAAGCAGGTCAACCTAGATCAGGTCACTGAGGAATGCATGCA
This sequence comes from Urocolius indicus, assembly GCA_013401255.1. Taxonomy (NCBI): domain Eukaryota; kingdom Metazoa; phylum Chordata; class Aves; order Coliiformes; family Coliidae; genus Urocolius; species Urocolius indicus. The sequence continues at coordinate 64,045 of WBNH01008528.1, forward strand.
GGTGGATTTTGAAAACCTCCCTGGGCAACCTGTGCCCGGGCTCCCTCACCCTTAGAGTAAATAAGTTTTTCCTTAAGTGGAACTTTTAGTATTCCAGTTTATGTCCATTAGCCCTTATCCTGTCACTGGACAATACAGAAAACGAGTGTCGCCCCATCCTCTTGACTTACACCTGTCAAATACTTTTAAGTATTAATGAGATCTCCCCTAAGCCTCCTCTTCTCCAGGCTGAACAGCCCCCGTTCCCACAGCTTTTCCTCATAAGAAAGGTCCACTGATCATTTTGGTGGCCCTGCACTGGACTGTCTCCAGAGATTCTCTGTCTTTCTTGAGCTGGAGAGCCCACAACTGGCCACACTCTTCTAGATACACCCCAGAATTCCATTGGCCGCCTTGGCCACGAGGGCACATTGCTGGGTCATGTTCAGTTAATTATCAACCAGGACTGCCAGGTCTCTCTCTGCAGAGCTGCTCTCCAGCAGGTCAGTCCCAAGCCTGTACTGGTGCATGGGGTTGTTTCTCCCCAGGTGCAGGACTCTGCACTTGCCCTTGTTGAACCTCATGAGGTTCCTCTCTGTCCAACTCTCAAGCTGGTTGAGACCCTTCTGAATAAGGCAGCACAGTCTTCTGGGGAATCAGCCAGTCCTTTCAGTTTGGTGTCATCAGCCAACTTGCTCAGAGTACACTCTGTCACTTCTAACTAATAACTAATAGTAGTAACTAATAACTAATGGCAGTATTAGTAAAGACCAAGAAATATTAAAAGCAAGTACAAAGACAAAGTACATCTTACACGGGAGCATGGGGATTCCCACTTTGTTTTTTGTTAAGATAAGCAACTTTTTTCGATGTCTTTTGTGAATATATATTTAGTCGGCTGACATAGTCACCATCTGGTACAGATAAGGAGTTCACTTGAGCTGGCATTAATTCGGCAGCTCTCAGATTTGAAGGACTCTCTGGCTATAAAACAAACAAAATAGGTAAGTTAAAAACTGAAGCTTAACAAATAGATTTAGATAAACAGCACACAAGATCTACTAACATAGCTGCACGATTTGTCAACACTTCAAAATATTTATAAGAAATCCCAAGATTGCATTAATAGAGTCCCTGATGGGAAAGGACAGCCACTCCAAGAATTATTACATTTTCAATTTCCAGAGGAATGTAAATCCAGTTTTCCAAGTATTGCACCAATGCTTTAAACAACTAACACCATGTCTCCTCCCACATTTCATAAGAAAAGATTGGAACAAGCTGTGAAATGTCTCACAAAAAATTGAAGATAATGCTACCTTCTGAGTTTTCTCACACCCTGACCAGTGCCAAAAAAAAAAGCAGGATGGTGCTTATGCTGCCATTAGCAAGGGATGAAAATGCTCCTGTGCATGTACAAAAGGGGAAAGCAGGAATTTTCAGCCATCTCATGACTAGACAGCATTAATAATATATTAGCAAACAGGCAGCAACTGTGCTAAAGTAACAATGTTGACACAATAAAAACATGGAATGGCAAATAAAAACTTCACTCAAAAGGTGTGAAGAAGTATTCATGGTCAAAAGGAAAAATAAAGAATGGCTATCTTAAAACACATGACAGAAAACAGAGCAATATTCAAATCTAAATTAAAACAAGGATGGATAAAGAGTGTAGAAATAGCTATACCATGAAGCATATAATGTCAAGGAAAGAAAGATGAATCAGATCAAGTGAAAGGAAGCAATTTTATGAGCAGAGTGGCAACAGACTTTTGAACAATGGGCGCTGCAAATGTTTTGAAGACATCAAATTACTAAACAGTTTTCAAGATGAAAATGCAACATCGTGCACTCTGGATATACCAAGGCAGCTTAACAAAAGCAAATATGTTTCCTCATCCTCCTATAACAGCAGAGGAGGAAACATTCTCAATATTACATACCCACCCCGCAGCAGAACAATACGGAAAAGAGTTTAGTGGTAAAAACTAGATAATAAGATAATAAGACAAAATGAAGGCAACTCAAATAGCCAGCAACTCTACTAAATTAAAGAAAACATATTTTATTGGCTACTTTTAGAGATTCAGCCTCAACTTTTACTAGGAAAAAAAAAAAAGATAGAAACTAGTTTACTAACCTGTTCCTTAATCATTTCCCAGGTTTTTTTGGCAGCTACTGCTTTTGCTTCCTTCTTATTTTTACCAGTGCCTCTGCCATATTCTACATCATCTATTTTAACCACAACTGTGAACCTGCAAGGAAGGAAACTTTTCTAAATCGTTGTTCCAGTTTTGTGTCACATATAATAATCTCAGGTTCAACTTTTTATTATCTACAAAGCACTGTAAGTCAACTGTAGAGGTATTTAAGTATTCATGTGTCTTCATTATACTTAACTTCTGATTATTTTAATTCTTTAGTATAAATACTTCTATTTCCTCCTCAAACACAAATGCATGCCCTTTAGTTCTAACAGTATTTTTAAATGCTTAACTGCTTTTTAAAAGCAAAATTATTTAATTTTAAAAAGCAAAATAATGCCTAAGGTCAGCATTGTTACAGGTAAGGTTGTGAAACCATAACACCAGGACAAATCTCAGCACTTCAAAACTATATGGAGAGGAAAGATCAGCTAATCATCGACTGAAACACAACATGAGACATGAATTTTAAGGAAGTTGCAAAAAAAACCAAACAAACCCAAACCAAAAAACCAACAACAACCCAGTTCTGCCCTTTCATACTCAACCACTGATCTCTTCCTCCTTCACTGCACAACTGTACCTGCAGTGCTTCCCATAGAGCAATGCCAGGAGTCAGAACTGGAACTGATGCAGTCAGGACTGACTCTCCTGGGTCCAGTTGGGATGGAGTACTAGTGTCTCTGGAGCATCAAAGCCTTTTCATTTTCCCCACTATGGCCTCCCAGGAAGTAGGCTACGGATGTGTGAGAAGTTGGGAAGGGACACAACTAAAGCAGCTAGCCAGGGAGATATTCTATGCTATTTGGCATCACACTCAGCAATAGAAAACTTGCATCAAGCTAAAGTGATCATTATTACAACCTCAAGGTACTTCTGTTCTTCACGTTGCAGCACAGCATATAGAGACATAAACTCACAGTCAACAGTACTAATTCACACCAAAAAATAGTCTAGGTATATCAGCATGAGTTTCTCTGTAGGACAATTTGTCTCAAATAATGGAATGACTTGAGGAATTAACTTTCTCCATTATTCCAACTTCATTCTCCACTTGCCCTGCATGAAATGTTTGGGTGGAAAACAATGCAGAATAGTGCCTTGCAAAAGCAAGCCTTAATGAGACATCTGAAGGATGTAAACAGTAGTATAAGTCAGACCACAGTGTGTCACATAGTCTACATGTAGAAAACAGCATACAACAAAGTCATTAAAGAAAGACTGTTCTTAGGAAGGGGTTTGTTAGCTAGCCCACATCTGAGCGCCTAATAATACACACATTCAGCATCCAAAATTCACCAATTTAAGCATCCTGAGGAAATTTCTAGTCCAAGTCTCAATGACTAACCCATGAGTTAGTTATCTGAGCTGAAGATTATCTGAATGAGTTACAAAAGTTGGTCCCGAATGTACTCATCTACAATGGACCTCAAGTTAACAAGCACTGCTTAGACTTGACAGGTTCAGGCAGGACTGTCCTGGTTGTCCACACATGGTACTTTCAGACCAAGAAAGCTCACAGTTTCTCAGGACTGAGCCAGCCTGGCCGCTCTCAACCATAAGGCATGAAGTCTCAGCATCATGCCTCAGATAACAACTGCAAGAAGACTTAGGAAATGGTACACAGCACAGAAGAGTTAGAAAGCCAGCTCAGAAGTGACCAGAAGTGGCCATTGCATCCCGTTAGCAGGTTGAGCACTGGGAAAGAGCACCACAAGGGCACCAAAGGAGGTTACAGCACACACCACTGTAGCCACACACTGTACATTGTGCTCCTTGGAACTGCCCAAATTATCCTGCATTTTCCTAGGTACCACTGTCACACCTCACATCACTTGCAGACACAAGAGAATGAGTTGAATTGTATTTGCAAATGTAGAAGGGCACTGGAAAAAAAATGAGAAAGTGCAAAAAATCGATTAAGTAAATTTGAAATTCTGTTACTCCCTAGCCATCACCTTTGATGATGTAGCTCTGTGACCACAGCTGTGGTTACTTTTTCAAATTACATGAGCAGTAAGGCAAAAAAAAATAGGATAATTGATTAATGATTGAGACACAGATAATACTTATAAATTTATTCTGAGTCAAGTCTGAGAATAAGTCAGTACAGACACTGCTGGCTGGTAACATGAAAGACATTAAAAGAAATAGAGCAATTATTAGCATAGAGCTTGACCTCATGAAGATCAGCAAAAATAAACAACAAATCACACAAGGAAACGTCATAGATCTTAAGTATCTGTGATCTCTAGCAAGAAAAATAAATTGTAAACCACCATATTGTGTTAAAAAAATAGACTCTTCTTTCCTAACAGATGTTAAAAAATGAACTACACGTAAAACATTTAGTACCAGATCAATTAACATACACATAACCTTTAAAGTTAGAAATTAATAACATAAATCACAAACAATTTCCAGGCTTTGCAAAACTAAATACAAATCAAAGCACTTTTTAGTATAGATTATAAACTGAAATACTTGCTGCAACCCACCCCACCTTTCACAGCTGATCATTACAATACAGCTATCACCAACAGGTTGCTGTTGCTTTCCAAGAATGGCCATCAACTTCAAAATAAGTTTTCTATTTACATTCTATCACATGACATTCCTCTACTCACCTACCATTTATGGTTTCAGTCATGTCTCCTGATACATCTACACTTTCAGCAAATTAACCTTTATGACTGCAGACTTTGCTCAGTTAGTTCACTGTGGGAAGAGTCGGGATGCTTATAGACATCATGGTGAACTTACTCAGGATCATGAGAGAGGCCAGTCACTCCAACGTCAGCATAATTCAGACTAAGTTTCCGCTTTTGACAGTAACTGTTGATCTTCTGCATGCACTCACGTTCCATTTTAGCACAGTCTCAAAAAGGTTCTGCAAAGCAACATTCAAAGATATGTCAGTGTCTCCAGGCTTAGTATAGAAACAGCCCCCCATCCTGGCAGGCCACTGCTGCAATATAAAATTGGCACCAATGTAAAGTCCACACAAAAAGAATTCTAATTTCTAATTCAAGTGGAGGATCTGCAACTGTTTTTGAAGACTCATTGCTTTGAATAACAGATTTAGAAAGCAAAGCAGAGAATGTAGTCATCAGAGAAAAGACGATGTCTTAGCAGATTTCTTGGCAGGAAAAGGATGAAACATTCACTGAATCCTGAGAGGAGGGAAGACAAAAAAAAAAGGGGGGGGGGGAGGAAAATAAATCCACATTTCTCCACAGTGACACGTACCAAAGACGAATGCAGGCTCGCGGACGCGTCGCAGACGACAGGCAGCGGCTGGGACCGGCGGCACTGACGGCACCCACAACTATCCCCGCCTCAGTTTCGTTTCAGCAGCAGCGCCCGCCCCGGTCGTGAGGGAAACCGAAAGCGGAGTCACCGCCCCAGGGCCCGGATGCGGGGAGGCGGGCACTGCCGAGCCCCGGCTCCACGGACTGGAGCTCCGTGGGTGTCTGGGGTCTGTCCCCTGCCCCAGCCGTGCTCGGCGCTGCCCGGGAGGGGGAGCCGCGAGGGAAACGCCCCGCTGCCTCAAGATGTTTCACACGCGGATTGAGCCCTCGCGTTTTCCCCCAACCAGCCTTAGCTTTTCTAAGTGATGGAAGGCCGCTACAGTAACTGCATACCACAGCTCATCTATATGGAGAGCAGAGAGCGGTGATACACTCAGCTTTACCCAAACGTATTTTTTTTTATAGCCCTTTTCCTTCTCTAGCAAGTCAGTGCTCATAACCCTTACAAAGGATGATAGTTCACTACAGCTCCCAGTGTTCATATCACTATCCCACTACTCTGCAATGCTTGCAATGGTCTCAACCTCATCATGTTCCCAAAGAAATTAATTCCAAAGCATAGTTTGGGCACCTAACAAAAGGTATTTCCTTTTGTCCATTTCAGATTTTCAACGCAGGTGCTACCCTTCTGATTGGATGTTGTTGGATTATTGTGGAAAATATGCTGATGTGAATGATATATGTACTCTAGATACACGAATTAGGTGTAATAATTTAAATTGTAATTGGTATCCATTTGCTTGTTTTAGGTGTAAGGTATGCCAGGATAAATGGTGAATGTGGATATCCTACAATAGGAGTTTGCACATAGTGTTGGAAAATCCAAAGAACTCTCATTGAGTGAAAATTAAAACAATTAGAGTCTAAACATTATTGTTACCATTCCAACGAACCAGTCCCCTTTGTAGCTGAAATCCTGGCTATAAAGTGCAGAAGGAAAGTGCTAACTGTGTCTTGCTTTGTCCCATTAAAGCCTATGTAAATAGGCAGAAAGCCTTAAACAGCTGTTCTCCTGAAGAATTCCCTTGCTGCCGAGAAGATGGTA
>WBNH01008530.1:0-27634 GCA_013401255.1 Urocolius indicus
ACAAACAAACAAAAAAAACCAGCCACTGTGAACTGTTGTGTCTTATGTAAGACATCAAAAAAAGGTCATTGCTCTTATCTCTTACCAACACCTCAAACTTTTCCCCTGTAGAAAGCTACATCATTCAAGAAAGTCACATTAGTTTTTACCTGCTCTGCTTGAAGAGCAGTTCTGCTAATTGGACCAATTCAGCAGCTCAACTTAGAGCAGGCTGTGACAACAGCTCAGGCAGCACAACCAATGGGGCACTGCACCGTGGTGGCACCAAGCAGTCAGAAGCAAGCAAGACAGAAACATGAAAGCTTAGGGAAATTAGATTTGACACACCTGAGATCTGTCATAACTCTGTATCCTACGGGCAGGGATGCCAACCGAGATGAATGCAGAAGATCAAACAGAGGTTTTGTTTCAAAACATACCAATCTCTGGGCTGCTCACATTCAGCAGATCATACTGACATAATGGTCTACCTAAGAAGGAAACTGGAACTTAAGGACGTTTCTCCCAGGATACAGTCCAGTTAAACCAATCCAAATGCTAGCTGGTGACACAAGTAGGGATCTCATTCCTCCGGTGTATTTTATACTCCTCCTGCACTAGTACTGACAGAACATCCAACCATGATGTGGGGCAGGGAGATAAACTGGGAAAACCAGAATCATATTTTGTGGTCTTGCATTTTTCTGCTAGCTTACCATTTTGAACTGACCAACCATAAGGTAAAAGAGCATTACTGCAGGCACACAGGTGCGAGCAAGACGGTCTTGCTCAGGCAGCTGCTATCCAACACATCTCCCTACCTGTAATACCTACACTCTTAGCTCACTATTTGTGCTAGCTTAACCCACTAACTGTGCTGCTGCCAAACATAAGCCTGTTGTATTGGGCACAGAACTGCGTAACTGCAAAAGCAAATAAAACAGAAGACCACATCACACCTTTTGGCAGAGTTGTACTGGCTTAAGCCAACTACAAATCTGTGGATGAGAACACTGTTTTCATAACAGATTCAGTGCCATGGTGCTAATAATGGGTCATGCTGGGTGCACCTTTTCAGCCGCTCCCTACATCAAAACCAGTGCTCAGGCAGTTACACAACCATCTGTATCAAACAAACTGGTACAAGTGAAAAATACATCTTTTTTTTTCTCTCCAGTCTGATCACCTCAAATATCCTGGAAGTTACTTCTTGGATTAAAAACACAATGAGTAGCAGCAGAGGTCTTAATCATTTAGTATATGGTATTTGTCATCTTCTTTTGAGAATCAAGACACATTTTTAAAGCAATTTTAAAACTTTGTAAGGAAATAAATGAAGTTGGTTATGGATAAACACAAACCTGATGTTCCAGTCTGGAGGGCCTCTAACTCTTTAAGGTGTGTTGAGCTGCTTTCCCTACTGCCAACATGAGTCAGAGTTGGGGGTGGGGGGCGGGGAATGAAATAAGGTTTAAAAAAAACAAGGTCCAAAAAACCAGAGAAGTTACTTTAAATGGTGTAGAATAATTGAAAGGACGTTTAGAAGTGAAAGACGAAGATATTTTGGAGAGAACACCTAACTGAAGCAGAAGTAGCAAATCTGAGTTTGATAGTGAGATTGAGCCTGTTGCCATGTTCAGATAAAGCTATACGCTCTCTGAACTATGTGATGATCCACTAAACCACTGTTTATGATTACAGATACATAAAGGTATGATATGAGACACAAAGACACCATACCAAGAACTTCGGTCATATCATGAGGCCGTCAAGACTGTGGAACACAGCATAAGCATCTTTCTCTTATACCAGATAGCCATAAATGGCAAAGAAAGAACTAACACTATCACCTTCCTGCTGTAACTGTTATGTTAACCAAGCATATACATAAATAGGGCAGAACATTTGGGAACGACATATTTTTCTCTGTTTTTTTTACTACCATCACACAGGGACAGGTCAGAAATGTAAGCCTGCTGCACAACAGAGTGCTACTCTGTAGAAGTCTCAAAATTATCAGTTTTAATGACTAAACATGTATTGCAAAGTTAAAACTATTACTGCTGTCATATGTCATTCCAGAATACTGAACTCAGTGAGACTCACACATTTAGAAAGGCACATACTCAAGAAACCATTATTCTGACTTCTTCAACTAACACCTACTCCCATTCTACTTTCATATTTCACACAGAAGCTACCTCTATTTTTCTATAGGTTTTAAAAATGGACCTTCTCCAGAGAAAATTCTTTTATATCAATACCATCATACGCTGTCATTTACTCCCTAACTAAAATTAAACTCACTGGTCATGTTTCTGATGACATGTGTTCATGGTAAGGCATGCTGATATACAATCTTTACTTTGCAATATGAAAAGGTATCTGTGTATGTAAATACACAAGACACATTCACATAAAGAAAGGAGGAATTACACTCCCCAAATACAGTCCTCAGGGGAGGGCAAGTGACATAAGATAAAGAACGTAAGCCATATCACAATTTCATATAACCTTGCTGTCACATGAAATCACTGCACCTATCGGGGTTGGATCAAGGCTCCAGCAAGATATTAAGATGGCTTTATTTTTTCTCTTCTTAAAACCAGAATTTTGTCAAATTCCGTGCCTGGAGGGAATGGGATGCCATTAGACAGCTTTAATTCTGAGATGATAAAATTTTAATTGCAAAAGTTATGGAGTTTAAAATTTCCAAAAGTACTGCATGAGTCTAAGAGATAAAATCTGAACAGAATCCAGGTGATATGAAATTTGTGTCCAGTATCTGTAAAGTCTAGAATTTGCAATGAGTACAACATGGCAGGGACACAAGACAAAAGAAATCAACACATCTAAGTTTTTATAAACTACATGGGACAGCTACAATTACCAACTGTTAGCTATACCTCTAAGAATGACTGAAGAAACAAGCACATGCACCATCGTCTTTATACCTGTATTTAACCAAAACAGGCTGTTTCAGGATCTGAGTTAGTTTCTTAGGTTGGAGGCTAATCTTCTAGGAATTAACATGAGCTTGTTCTCTATGCTTCAGAAGAGAAGCCAAATTTACAGTGCTTCTAAGTGACCCCTAGAAAAGCTTCCTTCCTTGCGTGCCTAGAAGTCTTCAAATATAGGCATTGCACTACAATAACTGAAGACAAGTAATACAACCTGGCCACGTCTTCATAGCTAAAAGCAGAGTAAAATGCAAAAGCCTTTATTTCTCAGCTAACTCAAATGAAGTGCTACTCAGTTTCCCACTTTTCCAATTCCTATTTTCAACAAATACAAGGCTTTTTAGTTTTAATTACAAGATCCTGAAGTACCATCATATGGTACTTCAAATTGTTATTGCTCTGACACCAGACAATGTTACTGGTCTCTTGGATATCCTGCATCAGAAAGGCTAATGGGATATTTGATGACATTAAGTTTCAACTTCTGAAGCAATACCAACCTTAAGTATGACTTCCCCACTGCTCACTCCCAGTCTTACCCATTCTTGCCTCAGAGCAAGCAGGACCTGTACGTGTGCATCCACTGCTCAACTAGAATCACAAACTCGTCTACTTTAGAAGTATTTGCATGATTTCTCCTAGACAGACTATTCCCTTCAGTTTACAGCCCAGTCTTACAAATCTTAAGCATGTATTACTATTTGTATTATTGTAAAACCAAACAGAGCTCACTTTGCAACTGTTAGACAAATTTGACAGCTTGCTTCTTCCTTTGTAAAGACCGTATTCATTTAAGTAAAGGTCACAGTACAGTACTGCAGCAGATAAGTTACATGTCAGGAGGCAATTCACAGCATGTATTTCCAGAAAGCTATGTCATACAGAAACAGAGTTTGAAAGTAAAAATATCATTGGGCTGTATGAATTAAAAGAAAACCAAACAGGTGAGCCTGAATGCTCCATGCCCATGAAGAGTTTGTTACTTTATCATAGGTGGACCTGATTCTGCAGGGGGGTTGGACTAGATGATCTCTAAAGGTCCCTTCCAACCCCTACCATTCTATGATTCTATATGCTAACAATACAAACCATTAGCAGAGGTTACTTCTTTATTTAAGGACAAAACCTTTTCATGTAGAAAGAAAAGTGGTCCTACTAAAAGAGCACTCTTCAAATTTTAGTTTCACGTTTGTAAATTATATAACTAATGTAGACAGCTCACTGGATCCAGAAAAAAATGCAACTTTGCAAATATTACATTATTTCTCATGAAATTACTGTGTAATTCATAGTAAGATGCATTAAAAGTCATACTCTGATTCAGTGTATTTTCTTTTACACTACATTACACACTCAAATGCACAGAAGCATAAAATGTCAGTGCTGCTCAGACTCATCAGTAAGTATTTGCACATCGAAAAAAAAACGTACATCTGTGGAACACAGAACACCAAAAGGCTGAATTTCCAGTAGTCTCTGAAGCTACAATTCCTTTGACTTTCAATGGGACTTAGCTTCAAAAGCAACTTAGTGCTACTGAAAGGTTACCCATAAGCTAATTTCAGATACAATACACTTCCAAAAATTTTTTTTAATGTTAGAATTTGCTAAAGTCTCTTCTGCAAAAGGCATTTAACGCTCTTCTTCCATCCGCTAACCAGTATTTATAAAGCAAAACCACTTTTTAAAGTGTGGTGGACTTGTGTTATTAATGTAAATTCTTGATGTGTTCTTGCAAGATTCTTTTAACTCAAAACACCAAATTACAGATATTTGGACACACTTGAACACAAATGTAAAACTGCAGCTATGACAAGGAGCTACTGTGAATAGTTAATGTAATTGCACCATTTATAGTCTATTTAATAAAAAAAAATTACACTTAGCTGAAATAACCAAGTTCTCTTTCTGAAATCCACAATGAAACAGCAGATACTGCACAAAGAAAACTTCTACATTGGCAAGACAAAGCACACACATAGAGACACTACTCCTGAAAACTCTCTAAACCCAGCTTTGGCCAGTTGGGTGTGAATGCACATTACTGACAAAATTAACAAATTATTAGTGACAAAGTAAAAATTTAACACTGGCATTACAAGAACGCAGAGAGATGTGGAAAATATTGATTAAAACTGTTTTCAAAACATATCTTCCAGCAATGTGTGGACTACGCTAAACTACAAACCACAAGCTAAATTTCTTTAGCTCTTTACATTCACAGGTGAAAAAGCAACTCATTACTCACAGGAAAAGTGTAGCTATTTCAAGTTAGACATCGGGATCCATCATCTGGTGGCAGAACACTGCAGCTTTAACTGAGCACTCTGAAGTACTGTGGCACTGTCACTAACCAGTTGTTTGAATTCAGAAATGCTGAACACATTTACATCTCAATTCAGGATGCTGATACATAAAAATCTTGTGTGTGGAGGATAAGTACACACAGTCCACAGCAGAAAAATGAGTAAGAGACAACTTGCTCTTACAGTAACAATGTCTTCAAAGAACATAATCATCTAAAGACAGTGGCAGGAGATACAGCAGAATGTGCTACAATTAAACATCTCAAACTTCTGTTACAAATAGTGCTGAAACTGTCACTGGTGTCCTCCACCTCCCATCCACACAAACTGTTGAGCATCAGGAAAAGACAGATCAAAATCACAGTAGCAGAACATCACATATTCTGACTGTCCATCTAAATCCAATAATATCACTACTACAAAAAAGAAGCATGTAATGCTCTAAGTGCATATGAAAATGTTTCAAGAGAACATTGTCATCTGTTCCACTAATTTTCATTTCAGTTCCCTGGAACAAGATTGTTGATAAAGATAACACGGTTGTTCTCATTAATGATCATTAGAAGCAAGCTGAATAGACCTTTCAGTATTAAACCTAATACTGTTGTGCAAACAGAGAAAAGTCATTATGCTAAAGGACTTACAAAAATAAGAGACAACAAAAATCATTTTGGCAAACAGGTTTTGTCCAAAGATTTTGACCAAATAGAAAAAAGAACCCCAAAACTTTTCCCCATCTCCAGCACAGAAAGTGATATTAAACTGGCAAAGCATCTCCAGAAATCCCAGACTCCAGTCAGTAACTGCCATCACAGAAAACCCTGTATCTCTAATAGTTCTCAAGTGTATGAGACTATTTTGCAAAATAAAAAAGTTAAGTGTATTGAACCCCTATTTTGCACATTTTTGAGAAAAGTCAGTGTGGAAAGACAAGTATCCACTTTTCAAACCACTTAGCGCTGCTAAGCGCTAAGCACAACACAGAAAGGATGGAGACCTTCCATTTCCAAAGTACACCGGCTGCTACCCTCTCACTATCCCAGCTCAGTATACCATTGGCCCTCTTGGGCCACAACATCCAGCTGCTCATGTTTAACTCCAGGTGCTCTTTCCTCAAAGGTGCTTTCCAGCCAGCTGGACCCCAGCCTGCACTGATGTGTGGAATTATTCAGCCCCACTGGGAGGACTTTGCATTTTCCCTTAACTTGATGAGATTCCTATCAGCCTGTTTCTTCAGTTCAACTAGTTCTCTCCAAAGAGCAGCTCTGTTCTCCAGTGTTCTGATTATTCCCTGCACTCTATTATCACACAAAAACTTGCTGAGAAGCCACTCTAGGTCATTAATAAAAACACTAAACTACTGACCCAGTATCAATCCACAAGGAATGTTATTCGTCATGAGGTGCAAGTTGAACTTTGCACCACTGACAAGAACTCTATCAGCCCAATCAGCCAACCAGTTTTCCACTGAACTCATTCTCCACTGCTGCAGTCCGCATTTCACCCAAGCTATGTTAGGTTTCCTTTTGTATTTATAAAAGGTCATTACTACAGAGCCCAAATCTAACTGGAGCTTTTATGAGCTAAGATGACAGAAGAGCCTGAAGCCTTGCTATCTCAGACTGTCGTTCTCACAGGTTCCAAACAATTACATTTCTTTTACTCATTTTGTCACGCAATGCTCACCTATCAGTCACTATTTGGGTAAAAATTCCCATCATCTCACTAGTCAAGCCTTATTTGAATGTTAGAACAAATGACAGTAAACCAAGTTACCTGGAGCAAACTGAGTTTTAAGCAAGTGGCACAGTTATAAGAAAATATATGGAAACGGCGGTATTAGAACCTTATACTATTTAATTATTGTTTAACTAAATGACATAGGTCCGTGACTTACAGCTACACTGCAACCTTCAGAAGAAAGCTAGTCACCAAAATCACCACAGACATAGGAACAATCTTTCTTGAATGAGACGAAATGCAAGGAGCCACACAGACAGACAAGTTTCATGTATTAGAATGAAGTGTCTGTTCTGTGTCTTTCTCCTCCACTTAGAATAACTAGAGCTATCTAAAAGTAAACAAAATAAGAGTCTTGCTTTAAAGGGTCACTTAGGAGAACAGCATGGTTAGAACAGGGAGTCTGTTAGAGAACCCTTCAGGCAAACTTGATCTTGAGTGAAATACTATGAGAAATTTTGGCTATATTGAGCCTGCATTACCGATTGGTTTTGATCAGCAGAGTGGCTCGGAGGCACTTCCCCAATGATCCTGGTTTGCTGCCCTCTAGCTCAGTTCACTGAAAGCTTTCCATGTACACAACCTAGATGTCTTCTGGAGAAAGCTAAACCACAGGCTGTAATCTACATAGCACAAAACGCACTTCAACCCTTGGGGTGACAAAAGAGGTCTGAACCAATTACCGGTATGAACAACTTCAAAATACACTCACGATGCAAAACATCTGGTTCAGAGGACAAAATTAAATCTAGTCTGAAGTAACTCTGGAACCACACAGATACAGAGATGTCAATAATGCTTATAGTAATTATTTCCTGAAGTATCAAATGAATTGTTAGTGTAAACACAGTTGAGCTTCTGACAATAGTGTCACTACAGGTACAAGAAAACATGTTACAGTTGGATGCAGCAGCTGGCGGATTCAAATAGTTATAAAACTGTAGGAAGAGATAATAATGGTTTTGATTGGATGTTGGGATATGTGCACTACACACAAAGGGGGAAAGATGGGGAATGTGCCACAAATTCAACTGAGCAAATTGATTGAGTTCATATTTAATATGAGACAAAAGACCAACATCTAAAAATACACCAGGCTGAACACTCTGACTGATACGCTCATTTAAAGTGTAGGATAAAGTTGTTAAGAAAAACAAATAAAAATTGATTAGAAGAAAATTTTAGTTGGAAACAAAACACCTCCAATAAGCAAAAGAGTGAGAATCTGGACTCATTCTCCAAAGAAACATTTTGAATGAAAATCTACAAAGTTTTAAGAAGGTGTTTGATCAGCTTGATGTGATTACTTGTAATAGTCAATATTTTTATTTTGCACCCTTTAGGTCATTGTGCTTCTAAGTGAGACTGCCACCTCTAAACTGAGCTGTGATGAATGCACACAATCCCAAACAAACCCAGAATGCAATCAATTCTACACCTGACTTTTGGTGCGAGAAATCATGCTAAAAACAGCAGTAGCTCAAAACCAGAAGGCTAATAACGACACTAAAGATTTCCTTTTCTGCTGATTTAATCCATCATCCAAGAGCAGCTCTGACAATGTAAATATTACATCCTGCCTCCACTAAATACGAAGGCAGTTCCCTTGAAAAACACTAGAACTTATCCAAATTGACAGACACTACTGCAGTAGTCAGATGACTCAGTCTTTCTGAATTATTCTGGGAGCTGCCTCTCCTTCCCATCATTGCTTTCCAAGGGAAATGTGCCCAAAGCTAAAGGTTCAGCTTGAAGCCAGAGAGGTAGTCTCTACTTGTGTCACTTTTCTCATTATGTCAGCATTTCACCTCTTTCAACTTGATCTGTGAATTTACTGTTTTTTAAAGACTAAGCTAAGAAGAAACAAAACAAGTAGAGCACTGGTAATAACACTGCTGTGTTCTGCTTCTCAACTACCTTTCTGTGGAAGTATTTAAATTGTAGGTTTAAGACAACCAAAAGACTCTGATTGTCAGGCTCTTCTCTATTACATGCTGCCATATTCTACTTTCTCCTTCCCCACTCATTTCAGAGACTTGAAAAGGTTACAGTTCAACAGACTGTGTTTTATTGAAGTAATTAGCATATTCTCAGTGTTTTCCTAGACCTCTTAAATCTTCCTTAATCCTCCTCTTCCAATGAAGAGTGAAATTACAATATTCCCTAAAAAGTGGGCATCATTTGTTTTATATGTTTTATAACATCATTTTATGCCCTCTCTCTCCTGAGCTACTTCCCAACCTTTTTTTTTTTTTTTTTTTTTAGTATCTATCTTCTCCAAAATGCCCACCTCAGAAGGTTAACACAAGGCAAAGGAACAATGTGCATCTCAAAACAAGGACATTTTCCCATTACTTTGCCTTCATCAACTTATCCTGCCAAAAAACCTCAAATCAAAACAAACAAGAAAACACCCCAACCCCACTACAAACAATCCCCTGCATCTGCCTTGAATTATTACAAGCTTAAAAAACAGAATATATTTTCTTATTACTAAAATGTTACTAAGGAAAGTTAATCTACAACGTTTTGGGAAAAGGATCTACCATAAATAAACACTGATATATGTTCTTCTCTATCTGTAAACACATAGCTTGGAAGGTATTCATCTAAATAAACAAACATCACAAGAACTACAACGACACATATTTTTATTGCAGTCTGTTAGATAACAGAGAAGGACAATATCCCACACTGCTAGATGATCAATAATCTTTACCAACTAGAAATTAATCTACAAAGAATTATTTCCTACGTAGCCATGGAAAAGCAGGACTTCAGAAAGTAATATAGGGACAATCAGGTAGTATCAAATGAATGTGAAAATAAAGCCTTCTAGAGAAAACAGGTGGAGTAAGAGGTTAGGAGAGTCCAGTAAGGCAGTAAGGAGCCTTCTGCAACTGTGGAGGCACAGCACAGTGTGAGGAGAGAAGCTGGTGAAGTTCTCCATTGCCAGACTCAGTAAGTTAATTGGAACAGCAACATTATTAAAAGACTCGAGAGAAAAACCTGCTGTATTTCAAACAAAAGGGATTACTAAAATTATGATATGAAAGGGTAAAGGCCTGGGTGAAAGAGCTTTCCTCTCCTCCAATTAGACAAAACCAACTTTATTAGAACTCACTTTTTAGGCCAAATTATTTCAGTATTTAATTTTAATTCCTAGCAAGTAAAAGCATTTCCAGTAAGGAATTAAAATTTTTCAAATCACTATTAAACTAGTCAACAATGAAACATCGCTACATGACAACACCCATTAAGGTCTTCCCAATGTCAGCCATCCACCACAGTAAAGTGTGAAACAAGGCACTACCCACCCTCTTTGAAACAAATCCACATTGAAGAATTTGTGGAGCTCGACGGAGAATTCTACCATAGCCTGAACTTCGCTCATGTTTATGAAGATGAAGAAGTCAAAACTTGTCAGCACCTTAGTTTCTGAAAACAAACAGAAAACAAGCTTTTTAGAACACAAAATGGAGACAACATCTATCTGGTCCTTAAAAAGGACAATGCTATACACAATTTTGCACAGCTTCCTTAAATATACAGGCCCTAGGGTAAACGAGAATATAGGATGTACCTAATCCTGCCCACAATAACTTCTATCTTTGTTGTGAAGGAATCAAATGCTATCAAAGAAGTATCACAACACACCATCAGCATAATATAATCGTGGTACTTACTGATACCTGTGTACTGCAGCTCTGCACTGGTACTTGGCTGGAGAGGAAAAAATACTGCCGACAAGGAGAAAAGGAACATGGTCTGCTTCCAGCTCTCGTTGAAGCAGAATGACTGTGCAGGCAGCAGTGCCTCAACTCTGACATGAGGACAGGGACAGCTGAATTACAGTGTGGCAAAACAGTGCAGTGAAACAACTTGATCAAGCCATGCAGGGCTTTAGATGGAGATTCCATAGGGAAGGCAGGAGTTAAGGAGTGCAACATGCCCATCCTTAGGCGACCTTTGTTAGCAGTGAAGTGTTTAATTCTCACTGTCTTCTCAGTCACAGACTGGCACATTCCTGCTAATTTACAACTGCCTGCTGATACTGAAATTAAAACCCTACCAACTTCACTGAATTCTGCTGTTTTCCCTTCAACAATATCAACTAGATTAATAAAACAGACAACTTCTGCAAATGCTGGTCCTCAGATTTCCTAGTTCCAGCAAGCATTGTCTGTTTTGAGGAATAATTAAGTCAAAAAGCCTAAACCAGACTATCCTTCATTCATATTAATCCATCTTCTAGGTCTAATAAAGAAGCAGTAAACAGAAAAAAAAGCTACTCTGACTAGAGATGTAATGCACTATGGTTTAGGGTTATTTTTATTTCTCAAATGTTGAACATGCTTTTGGGTGCTTGTGAAGCAGCAGACAGTACTACTGAGGCTGAAATAGAGTAGCTGGTGAAAAAAAGTCATCACCACAGCAGGTATCAGTAATCTGAAAGCAAAGTTACCTCTAGGGACTACCTCTAGCCTACCAACTAAGTTATCTTGGCATATGATTGAAGATAAGGTTTACCCTTTTGTACTGATGCTAGAGGAGCTGGAAGACCTCAAACACCACAGCACAGGCCTAGATTTTTAATGATAAATGAAAGTGAATTCTGACCTTGGTTTAACTCTGCATGTGCTTTACAAAAACACAGCAATACTACACTACTTGAGTAACAGGGGACAGGATAAGAGGAATTTTTCTTGTGAAGCTCCATTATGACAACATGAAGAACTCAGATGAAGAGCCCTTACTGCAAGATCAAAACCACAGCATCTAGACGCTGCTATTAACCCAGCTTGTCTAAAAAAATCCTATGATTATTCCAATTCCAAACAAGAGACTTCAATAGATTAATTGAACGATGCCACAAGTTTTACTACAGTATGCAGCATTAGAACAGCCACTAATAACCTACAGGGCTTTGCAACGATTGCCTCTTCCTCTGCTTTATCTATGAAGATCACTAAAGACATCCCTACACAGTCCTAAAGTGAGTTCAAAACTTTAATTCTCTGAGGTTTCCATACTTCATTATTACATGCACATCATCTATGAAAATGCAAGTGTGTCTTCTGCAAATGGCACCTGATCTGCCAGTAAGCTGAGATTCGGAGAACCAAGACCCACTGTAACCCTAGGCTGCTGGGCAACAAACCTTGTAGGCTGTGCATAAAACCTGTGATGAAACTGTCCAGTACCTCAGAAAGGAGCTCACTTAAAACACTCAGCAAAAGCTAAATGACTTAGACAAACGATGTCATGGAGCAGTCTCATCCAGCTTGCATTTTGCCGAACTGCTCAACTACCAATAGTGTTTGGAAAAGTGACACCCATGCCACAGTATCAACTGCCAAAGCAGTAAGAAATACTGAGCCACAGTTCACAAAAAAAGTGCATCCAGAAGGCAATGCTGGATGCCACCACAGGTACTCAGGACTGCAGTCTGTCTATCAGCTGACCTTTGAGGATGGTTTTTTCTTTGCCAGGCATCAGCTTGTTCCACGTGCCCCTTAACTTGGGTGAAGGGGAGCATTCACTGCCCTGGGCTGACATAAACCTACTACTTTGTTGTCAGAGCCTTTCACATCAGTGCCAAGGAAAACAGCCTTCTTTGAACTACATAATAGAAAGTGTTATGCACTGATTAAACATTTTAAAGGAGAAACTCAGACTTGGACAATGTCTTTCAGTGTTGTATACTAATCATATAAAAGCCAACAAAAAAAGTTCAACTCATACAGAAGTACTTAATTTGTATGGATTCCATTCAAATGCACAGCTTAACTTCAGGGACTATCTTCAACGATATTAGATGTCCACAACCCACTTCAATACTTACTGAGTTTATTGTTGTATTGTAAAGACTTAATTAGCATTCAGAAACCTAGCTATTGAACTGCTTGTTCTGTCTGCCTGTTAAGAAGCAGAAGAGCCCTTCAGTAGAATTTCTCTGCCTATAAGCAACAGAGGTTAATGCAGCATATAAACATGTGTCAGATGTTCTGATAATAAATGAGCACACCTTAATATACAGAGTAGAACAGAGGGTTTCATAACTTTTGGTAGTTACTTAACATTTACAATCAAAACAGCATTGAAAAAAAATATTTAAGCACTGAGACTGAACATCTCTAACAGTGAAAACATCAGTTAAAGCCACTTGATCCCATACAGAGGGCCAAAACTTCACTTTCCTTCACACTTCTGGGAGTTTACTTATTTTCTTAAGTTGGAAAATTTCCTATGTATCTCAGCTAGTCCACACTGTCCCCACACTTCTTTAGTTATACAAACTGATCTTTCCTGAGGCCACAATACAAAATGGATCACAGGATACCAGACTTTAAAATGAGCATCAGAAGGAAAAAACCATTTTTTTAATTTTTTTTTCTAAATTGATCATTTTAGTGACACTTCATTGCAGCTGCATCAGAACATCTGGCAGTGCAATGAAAAGACAGATGGAGGTGCACAGAAATCTTCTAAACCAGCTTTGCTCTCAGAAAAATACTTGTGTAACAGTGACATTAATCTAGCTACTTGTATGGGGCACAGCAATATAATGCTATAAAACAAAACTACATTATGTTCCAAGAATGTCTTACCTCCACTGCTAAATACTTCATTTTAGTATGTTAATTAACCAGTCTTCCAGTTCTTCACTAGTGCTGTCAAAAACATGCTGCTTGAACTAAAAAAGAAACAAACAAACAAAAAGTTTTACTAAGAGCAATATCTCTAGAACTTTCCAGTTTGTCATTCTCTTTTCCTGCATTGTAACAGCAGCCCCTATTCATGTCCTCTCGTGTACCTCCTCATACATGTACCGCCTACCAGTCTGTCCTCCATTCCTGCACTGCAGGTTCTGCAAGTGTAGCAGCCTGGTACCTATTTTTTCCAAAAGAAACTAAGAATCATAAAGCTTCTCATAAAGCCCATGCTCTGGCAAGGCTGACATTGTCATGTTCAGTCAAACTATCTGTTTTCATGGAGAAATTCTCAAATCCAGCTCCCAGAGGACTCCACTACACCCACAACCACCCTACCCAGAAAGACTCTCATTTCACCAGCAGAGAGGAGGTAGGAGGATATTCTGGCCTGAGTCATCAAATAGAGCTCATGTCCCCACGCAGTCCTACATAGCTTCCAGGGAGGAGAAAACTTACAAGAATAGGTCAGATGAAATGATCCCGGTAAATCTTGGGTCCCTTCTCCTCAAGAGACAAAATTCAGGGGACAAGGGCGACAGCCCTAAGACCGAGAACTCACTTTCACAAGGCAAATATTACAGCCAGGTCAATGCCACCTAATGTTCTGAAATTCTCCTCTGATAAACCACTACCTTAAAACTGTGTTAAGAATCAGTCACATCCTTTCTATAGGATCTAGCTATCACAGATTGTGCAGGCAAACCATAAAATTGAACTAGTTTTGCCTTAGCTTCACAGAGAAGAAAACAGAGAAAGCAGAGCATAAAAAATCATCTTTTTTTAAACAGAAATCACTTATGCATGTCATGTGTGATATTACATCTTTGCCACCACAATTATCAATCATGTCTCAGTAAAATCCTGATACCACAACTCTACATCAAAATGGCACTGACATTTATTCCATTTGTTTAACAATGCAATACAGCTTGTGTCATACCGGTTCTGTTTTTAAGAATAATAAGTTCTTTTAAAAAGAGCTAGAGAGAGAACAAGGAATATTGAATAGCTGATTTTTTTCTAGCCTTAGATTTAATATATTATGTTCAGTGGAAGACAAAAGCAAAATTACAGAACCCTAAAAATGAAAATACAACAAAAAGCTTGTTTTCTCCAGTTCTGTCCTAGCTGCTCATTTACCACAGTCTCCAGGTAAGTTTTCCTTCTAAGTTGCTGCAGGAGGTTTGTACACCTTCATCCCTGACCTTTTTTCCCCCCACCCTCTTCTCCTTTATGCTCAAAGATCCAGCACCTGCCAACACAAATTCAGCCATCATCTCTCTCTTTGATGATGACTCACAGGATTGTCCCCCCACCTGAGAACTGTCTTCAATTCCATTTTTAACTGTTTCTTTGACACAGCCTTCAGGTGAAAGCCAACGTGGCAAAAACCAGAGTTCCTCACCTTACCTGCAAGGCTATTCCTAATACCTGCTTTCTGAGTTTACATAATAGCACAATCTGACTGTAAACCTAGACAGTATTTTTCCTTAAGCTTTCTCTGGGTTCTCAGACTTTGGCAAGACTATGCACAAGACCTGCCAAATTTTTCTGCATGTGATTAGAAATATGTCCCATCTATCCGTACAGCCAAAACTCATCCAAGCTAATATCATCTTCTGTTTTAATTACTCTGAGGCTTAAATAGCGTAAGTCACAGCATGTATTAGTTCAGCATGGTGCTGCAAAGAACCAGCCTGTTATTTTGATCATTTCACCCCTCTCTGCCCTGGACTACGTGCATCAAGCATAACCCTCCTATCTTCTGAAAGCCCTTTACAGCTATGCTCTGTATCACGGTGTTGTGGCTGAAGATTAGAGCTTCCCAGCACTACAAGTAACCCCTGGCTCTCTGTAATTAAAAAGGTGAGAGGGTAGAAAAGAAATGCTAATTTAATTTTGGATTGCATAATCATTATCTTGTTAAACGAGGAAATAAACAAACAAAGGAAATACCTCTTTAAGTGGAGATATCTAGGATACTTCATTTGAGTCACGAATGCAATTTTTAAAAGGCAATATGACCACTGCTCAGAAAAAGACAACAGAATAAACTGCTTTACAGCAGGATTTATTCATTACATTCTTTTTAAAGCTCCACAGTTAGGAATAATTTTATGAGTAACTATATTTAAGTAGTTGTGGTTACTTACAAACAAAAGCCTAATTTCATGGGCTCAGGGCAAAACCCAACTATTACCAATTTCTTCTTGCCTAGTTTTCTAAGCCTAGATTACTTCCCAGACCACCATTACAAGGTTTGATTCACCATTTTTAACAAAGCTAATGCAAGACATCTGTGACATTTTAAATGGACTAGATAAACAACCAACTTAAGCATTAAAATTCCAATATTCCTACTTTTTGCTTTAAATTTAGCAGCAATATCTGGTCCTCTATGTAGCACATCAATAAAAATAATATACTCACTTCTTTGAGCTGACAACTTGATTATTCCCACCGAGCATGAAAATCATTAATACACTGCATTTCTTCCTTTTTTTCTCCCCTATTAATAGACCTCGTATGTGATAGTGAATTCATTTGGAACATTTATTAGGCATATTCCCTTCCACCTCAGCATTGGTCTTTGTCTGTCTGACAAATGACATGGCATTTCTAAGCTTCCTCATTAAAAAGTTGAACATGAAAAGTTCTGTGAGCAGCGCAGTTAAAAGCTGGCTCTCCTACTGATGTGTCCTCCCTCCACCACAACCACCCCATATCTTTCAAGGCCCCTTGACTTGGCAGAAGATCGCTAATCCTGCAGCTATGATGAAGCTACATCCACAGCAACTGGCCAGCTGCTGTAAAACAGACCCCATGCTGGCTGGCTTGTGTAATTTTCCTCCCAGTATGGGCACTAAGTTCAGTGCCTTCCCTATTCAGCCACCAATTTACACTAAACAAAAACTTGAGACCCCTCCTCCTCTTCCACAACAGGCTGAATTGAGCAATGGTTTCAACAGTAACTTGCAAAGGCAGAAGAAACAGAACATGAGAAAACCAAGCCAAACATTTTATTTGCCTTTTACAAAGACTTTCCCAAAAAAAAAGAAAGCCCACGTTTTAAAAGACATGATTAAAAGGGCATGAAATAACTGGCACAAATGTGACCGCCTTTGAGTCAGAACCAGCAAAATACAGCATTCTGATGAAAAGCTGTGGCAGTTCAGGATATGTGCTACTGAATTAAGCCAGCCCTTTGTCCCACTTCAGTCCCATGTACAGTGTAAGTTCAACCAAACAAAACTACGCTCTGATGCTAAGAACCAACAGGAGAGGACAAGTCAGCAGTTAAGCTACCCATTCACCATCAAGGCACCTTAACAACAGTGATGGAAATAAAGGTAGGTACCTCTAACTAAAGCAGAATTAATGTATGTAGAAATACATCTGTCAATTAACTAGCTGATTATGTATTTTGCTTGCAATTTTCAATTAATGCAATCAAGCTACCTTTTCCTAACAATCTATTCAGAACAGCAGAACATGGAAAAAAGAAAAATTAAGTGTTTACTTAATTAAAAGTTTTCTGGAACATTACATAAAAAGCACATCATGATCTTACAGTAAAATATTTTTTTAAAATGTAAGCTGTAGTATTTTGATTCAAAGAACAAATGGCATAGCTTAATACTTTCACCTTCTCATACTCTCATGAACTTTTGGAAGATGCACTAGGTAAAAGCAAATAAAGTAGGAGATAAAATTTATTTAAATTGTTTGATTTGCCCAACTGAACAAGTTCTTTATAAAATGTCTTGGTATACATAAAATCAAACTCATTTTCCTACTTTCACAAAGGCAGAAAGTGGTATCTCTTGGAATTTCGTTTCTCAAACAATGTTATTAAATGAAAAATAACTCGCATGGATGGATGAATTTAGCATAAAAATGACTGCAATTACTGTTATTGTAATTACTGTGCCATATTTTATGAATCAGAAGTGTCCAAAAAAAGAGTTGTTGCAACTTCTCTTCTACCTCAAACTTATTTAAAAAAAAAAAAAAAGCTTTAAGTGAAATTAAACATAAATCTAACTGTACATGCTCCGTAAATTATTTTAAATAGGTAATAATTCCATATTATTGCCCTCTGTATATAAATCAGCACAATTTACAGAGTTGAGTCATTGTTCCAGTATCTGCTCAGAGGTCATAGTTTGATAAGACAGCAAATACGGTTTAGATTGGATGGATTGATTTTTGTACTGGAACGCCTTACACGTAGAATCACAGGCAGAATCTTAAGGTTTGGAAGGGATCTTGAAAGATCATCTAGTCCAACTCCCCTGCCAGAACAGGAACACCTAGAGTTGGTCACACAGGAGCTCATCCAGGTGGGTTTTGAACGTCTCCAGAAAAGGAGAATCAACAACTCATCTGGGCAGCCTGTGCCAGTGCTCCCTCACCTGAACAGGGAAGAAATTCCTCCTTGAGTTTCTTTGGAACCTCTGATGTTCCAGCTTGTACACGTTGCCCCTTTTCCTTTCACTGGACATCATTGAGAAGAGCCTGGCTCCAACCTCCTGACACACACCCTTTACATATTTGTAAAGATTAATGGGGTCACCCCTCAGTCTCCTCTTCTCCATGCTAAAGAGCCCCAGCTCCCTCAGCCTTTCATCATAAGGGAGATGCTCCTCTCCCTTATGATGCCCCTACTATTTTATTGTTCCATGATTCTATGATCTTGGTGTCCCTGCACTGAACTCTCTCCAGCAGCTCCCTGTCCTTCATGAACTGAGGGGCCCAGAACTGTACACAATGTTCCAGATGTGGTCTCATGTGGGTGGAGAAGGAGAACTTCTCTCGACCTACTGCCCACAGGCCTTCTAATACACCTCAGGATGCCACTGGCTTTCTTGGCCACGAGGGCACATTGCTGGCTCACGGTCATCCTGCTGCCCACCAAGACCCCCAGGTTCCTTTTCCCTACGCTACTCTCTAACAGTTTGTTCCCCAATCTGTACTGGCACATGGAGTTATTCTTTCCCAGATGCAAGACTCTACACTTGCCCTTGTTGAATTCTATTAGATTTCTCCCTGCCCAACCCTCCAGCCTGTACAGGTCTCATCGAATGGCAGCACAGCCTTCTGGTGTGTCAGCCACTCCCCCCAGTTTAGTATCATCAGCAAACTTGCTGACAGTGCCCTCTGTTTCCTCAGCAAGGTCATTAATGAATAGATTGAACAGTATTGGTCCCAGCACCAACCCCTGAGGGACTCCACTAGTACATCAAATAGTTACTGTCTTCCCTTCTACAGTAGGCACTAAGTCAGTGCAAATGATGTATTAGGTACTCTTATTAACTTAAATGTGACTGTTTGCCTGTCTGCCTGCCTTAAGTTACATTAGGAGATAATCTGATAGTAAATCTGATCCAGGACCTGTGGTCACAAAACCACTTTCTTTGTAGTTCCTATACTACTATCACCTGTGGTGATAGGCTGGATGGGCCAATGTGAAAAAACAGGGACTCTGCTGGCATTTTCATACAGATAGATTTTAGAAACATACAGAGTACTGTATCAACGCTCATTTTATTTTCAACAACTCATATTAACAAACTAATAAAACGTCAGCTGATTCAGGACTGGCTTTACAGTACTACATCTTTAAAACCACAATCCTTGATTTCACCTTTTTTTCCTTGTGGTTTTGTTTCCCTTTTCCTTCCATTTTAACAAAATAAATGAAGACAAGCACTATAGCACCCAAATTTAGGTTAAAAGATTGGATCTTTCATTTTCAGTGTAAATGAAATCTAATAACTCTGGAAATATAGAGCATTATTTTCATCTTCTCATGATGTTTAACCACTGCCTTTACTCAATACCTGCCAGGGAACTTCCATAGATTCTCATTTTGTCCTTCCCTTGTTCAAGATTTTCTGACCATAGGTCTTCCAAGACTCTCTCTGCAACTCTTCTGCTATCACAAAACATACATTAACTGTACGGTCCAATCCATAACATTCTATTACAAAGTGCAATTTAGTCATAGTTATATCACACAAGTGTAAACTTGAAGGACAATTAAGCAGACTACTAGTGCAATCAGCAACCTAAGGCGGTCACGAGAAAGTATTTCAGAATGTGTATTAAAGTTTTTCAAAGACATATTGTAGCAAACAAACATTTGCATGTCAGTTTGGTGTAAGACTTTAAACCTCCCCCTGCTTGTTTATCTTCATACTGGCCAGGTGAGGAAGAGTCATCCATTTCTCTGCAACCTCAGGTGGCACCTCCAGCACCTCAGCTCCAAATCTTAGTGCACCAAGTTGAAACACATGTAACTTAAACACTTACTTAACTATTTCCAAACCCAGTCAAGTACTGAATTTTAATGCTCTATCCCCAATGTTACCTTTGATGTATCCTTGAAATTTTTCACTGAGAGAGTTGTTAAACACTGGCACAGCCTGCCCAGGGAGGTTGTGGATTCACAATCCCTGAAGATATTTATAAGATGCAGAGATCAGGTGCTGAGGGACATGGCTTAGTGGGGGGCCTTGATGATCTTAAAGGTCGATCTATGATTCTATGTCCCCCATTCTCTTTTCTACCACTGAAGCCTGGAGCAAATCAGATCTGACTCAACAGTTTTTAGCAGAAAAAAAACACCAAAACCAACCAAGCAAAAGCTCTTTGTTGTGAAGGAATCAAATGCTCTCTGCTTTCCTTTACCTGCTTTAGAAGAGAAGGGACTAAACAATACGTAGAGGATTGTGTATGCTGTTTGATTGACAAATGCTCAGCAAAGGGAGTTTCTGAATAAGCATGTGTCAAGTCAAGAAGATACTGATTAGCAGTGGTGGACAGATATTTTGGAGGTCACTTAGTAAGTTTTGTGGGGTTTTTTTTGTTTGACTGGTTGGGTTTTTTCTACTTAAACCACAACACTTCACTGATTTAAATGCATCATGGCTCCACAAACAGCTGCACTGATACATCTGAAAGAGTACACCAATATTAACATCTAACCCTGAAGAAGTCAGCATGGGCTCAGCAAAAATTTAAGCCAACTCTGCCTACAAAACTCTTCCATTCTAGAAACAGCTTCAGAAGTTTCTGCCCCAGGTGATCATTCCTGTCTTCACAGCATCAGTACGTCGCCCCCACAATACTGCCAACACAGTGCTCGTGGGACAGGATTTTAAAATGAATTAGTTACCATTTTAAAGTAATCTATTTTTGCAGAGCTTGATCAGATCACTTCCTTATCCTGTTTCAAAGCACAACTCCACAAGTTGCCATCGTAGCAATGGGGAAGAGAAGGTGAGCAGCAGCACGACACAGCAGTTCCTCTGGCTCACCCAGCACACCCAACTTTTTAAATCACTGCCTCGGCGCAGCAAACCAGAGTGGTTTAAGCATCAGGGCAAGAAAATCTGCCCCTTCTCGTGGCCATTCCTTGCTTACATTCAGTTCAAAAGTAGAAAGAGGAAGGAGACAGTACTGCTCCCTGTCCCAGGAAGGACACCGATCCAGAGCTGAAGAGCCAGCCCAGTCTAACCTCTCCCCTGCTCAGCAGAGCATGCCCTGCTCCCTCCTTGCAGGCCTAGCTTCTCAGGGAAGCAACTACTCACCTCGGACCTTCCTTGGCCACCCAAACCAGATTCCTGAAGGAGGCACTTCCAAGAGGCTGGAAAGCTGAGCAGCTTCCAGAAGCTCTTTGTCTTGACAGGTCCAGAAACATGCTCTGCTCAGAGTGACTGACTGACAGATCTGATGTTGGGAGACAGGAACAATTTTTTACTGTGGAAGGGGTCTTCCACTCCCTGTCACAAAGGAAGAGAGAGACTGGGCCACCCTGCCTCCATGCCCACCTGAACTCCACAGGTTGCAGCCCTCACAGCACTGGCACTGTTTCTCCTGTCACCACAGTGCTGAAATAAAAGTTACTTCAAGAGTCTCTCAATCAAATATAATGGACCCTACCAAATTCAAGTTTTAGTTTTGTTTATTTTGTGGCATGAAGGCTTTAGGCCCCTCTTACCCTCCTCCTTGTGTGGCATTTAACTGACAGAACAATGCTGATGTGCGAGAAGCTGCTAAAGAAACTGACACAAACCTAAAACGGCATAGCTCTGTTTCTGAAATAAAAACAAGTCTAATGATCACCTTCAGTAGCTTCAATGGGTAGACTTGAAGGGTTACATCAAAACAAAGCAGTAGACTGATTTCTGAATTAGCTTGAACCGTCACCAGTGCTATTTAAACAATTTTTGACAATGTTTTATATGGAATAGGTTTTGTTCACTCCTTTTCTCCTACCACTTACTTGTCATTTTTAGTCAGAAATTCTTGTACTACCGTTTTTTTAATCATTAAATCCCTTCTATGCTGCTTTTAAGTTTACTACAACTAGAACAAGCATTTAACAACCTATTAAACACAATGTAACACATCCAGGATGAAAAGACCCAACAATCAGGAACTGAAGTCATGCCTATTCTGCCAACAGTATACCTGGTTTGTTTTCAAACAGGTCCTTGCTCTCTCCTGTCCTACCTGAGGAAGACAAACCAACAGCTGATCATACTGAATAGTCATCAAAATTCATCTGTCTGACTAAACTCCATCAGATTTTACACCTTTCACATGTCAAAAGACAGTTACAGATTAGTTAGAGCTTCTAGTCACCAACCTAAATTTGGGACCGAATGTTTGTAGCATTAGCTGGCATTCAAATTTACTTTGGAGCCATACAATGTACTTTCCACGGAAGAGGTTGTATCTTAAGATAACACAAAGTAAAATTAACAGCAGGTAAAACCCACTGGCTCAGAGCTTCTGCCCCAGCAGCAAGAACTTCCATTAGAAAAATGAGTCCAGCCTGACACAATGTCTGCAAACTTAGGAGATCTAAGTCCTTATTTCCACCTTTAAGTCCAGTATTGACCTCAAGTGAAAAGGTTTTTTCCTCTATGCTGTTTTACATGTAAAGAAGTAAAATGTATGTTTTCCACTGTCTGTCCCTCCTTGTTTGGTCACTTCAAATATCCTCAATACCTCAGCATATTCTGGTCTGAATTATTTCACTGAGGTGAGAAGTTTAAGGTCAGAGGTGCACAAAACCATAGGCCCTACAATCATCTGACAACCAGTGTCAGCTCAAAGCTTGCTCAGAAAAATCTTTTAAAAACACTCATATGCATATATATATATGTGTGTGTGCGCATTTATAGAAAGCTAGATGAGCCACATATAAATAGGCAGGCGAGCAATATATATTGTAGTTTACAAGTACTAGATACGCAAATAGCTCTACTACTAAAAGACAGCAGCATTAATTAGAATATTTAGATGGGATTTTATTTTTTTTACTTTGAAATATACAATCATTATGCAGAAAAACTGTGAAGTGACAACTGAACTGACAGCCTGGGGAAAAAAAAGTATAGTTTCTCTGAATAATGAGTCTTAAACCTGAAGAAAAAAAAATACTACTAGATTTCTAAGTTTAAAGAAAAGATATACTGCAAGCCATCTTGATTCCAAAATTTATGGGAAACTTCAGAAATCATCTAAAGCATAAAGAGAGATCAGTTTACTTTACAGCTCTGAAGTGTGACGAGTTTATCTAGCTTGACATCCTGTATGCAACAGGTAATGAAAGATCTATGTAATGATCAGCAACAGGGACAGATTCATGAGGCTGTGACACGTGAACGAGGTTGTGATTATAGTAAGCAGAGCTACATCTGAAAAACAAGCCAGTTTATTATTTCAAAATGTCCCAAGTCAAGCGTCATCCTGCACAACTGATGAATGCTGTAGACTATTTCTTAATTCCAGGAATTTGAGGGGCTGATGTGTGCAGGTTTCTCATCTTACAAATGAGATTCAGCAAATCATATGCATACGTATATGTGTATATATACATGTAAAATTATGTAATAAGTAAGGAATTTATAACTTTTCACTTGAAAATTAAAAGTAAAGTACCTGTACTCAGTTATCCTGGTGCAAGATGCCATTCAGAAACACCAAAATTTTAAATTTGCCTTTAGCATTTTCTACCTGTGTTCTGCTTCTTCTGCAAAGTTTCATTCTGTTGCTTGTTTTTCTGCCTGTTCTTTCCAAGAATAGTGCTGTCACCGATTTCCTGCTTGAAGTAAACACAATTTGCTCACCTGACTTCACTCTGACCCCAAACGATGGTGAACTTATTTCCGCCCTTTCAGATTGTTTTGCTTGTATACTCTTTGTTGTACACTCTTGTTACCACAAACATTCCATGTATTGTTCTCAGAGGAAGACAATTTGTACGACAGACCTACAAATGTCAGTGACACCGCATTACCAACATACCAACTGCTTTTGCTAGAAATGAACGCATAAATACTTAACTGCTATGTTCATACTTCCACAGTGATGCGGTTTTCCATACACAACACCTCATGAGATGTATCCCATGAATTAGCGTGACCAAAAGGTGCTTTATGAAATTTGAGAGTAGGCCAAAATTAGCAGAAGTGTAACAAACGTAACAGCATGTGTCTTGCCACACAGAAAACACACGGTATATGAACATTAACTGAATTTAAGGACATACTTCACTCACTGTTTGGCCTAGCTGTGGCAGAAAAACACAACAGTAGCACCACAATCAGACTGTGTGTCTGAATAAATCGGTTCACAGGGACAAGAAAACATGGGTTTTAAGTAGGTTTAACTGGTCAAAGCCAGCCTCTTGTGCCTGATTTAAAACAGCAAGACTGTGACTTCAAAACTCAACTGGACGAGCTCCTGTGTGACCTACTCTAGGTGGTCCTGCTGTGACAGGAGGGTTGGACTGGATGATCTTTCGAGGTGCCTTCCAACCCTTAAGATACCGTGATTACGTGACTTGAAGGTTTCTATGTAGGATCCCATACCCTACATATAAAGCATTTAAAGGTTGTTTTATAACCAAACTTTTGTTTAATAAATAATTATAAATCACATTTTCCAAGCTTTTTCACTAGGAGAGAAAAATATTTAATAATTCAGAACTCAAGGAACATTAGGTTATAGCTCGTAGTTTAACCAAAAGAGAACTGATTGTGCCAGCACCTCACAAGAATTTTAGCTACAAGCTCTCTGAGCTGATGGCCTATCAGAGGTACCCGATATTCAAGAGCAGGCTGGCAAAACAAACAGTCATCACAAACAATTACTGGTCAATATGCAGATCCTACTCATCTATCCTGTCACGAAAACAATTACAGCACTAGTGTATTTTTCCACAGAGGGGAAAAGGGGAGGGAGAAAACTACACACAACCAAAATGCAACTGTTCCGCCTTGGTTAATGAGAGGGTATAATCTGCCACATGTAACCTGTAGTCTGCAGGGATTGGGGGCTGAGAAAGAACAAAAGGGTTTCCAGATAGAAGACACAAAGTGTAAGATGAATCATTTAGCAAGCAAGGATGAGAAGCGCTGGTCTTTATCTACAACAACTTCAGACACTGAAACAAGGCCAACAGTAACAAGAACTCACAACCATTTATTGTCATTTTCACACTGGGGTCCATCTTTGGTAACAGTTTAACTTTCACGTTTGTTCAGGACTGTACCCAGATAAAAAGATACAGGCACCAGTACTGTCAGAATTACATTAATAAACATTTCGGTACCTGCTTCCTAGGTTGGTGTAGACAGCTAGGTTCTCATCAAAGAAATAAAATAACAGAACAGGAGTCAGTGTTTAGACAGAAGTCCCATATCTTTACCTGCAGTAGTCTAAAAACCTTGCTGCTCATGGTAATCCACCTCATCCCTCTGTCAGAATTTGCTCTCCTATTCATCTCCACAGCCAGATGGCTGTGGCATACGTATCTCACCCTAATCACTTCCACCACTCTCAGAGAGGCTCACATCACAACATCAGACTGAAACCTAGTGAGAGTTGAGATACCGACAGAAACATCCTGTCACAGGGTGTTCACAACATCTTAAAACCACAACAGTCAAGTCCACCAGAATTTTTCAGTCTTCCTCAGTGGAGAACTGACTAGCAAAGTCAAGAGGGAACACCAGAGAGAGCAATGGATCTTCATTTTCACGTCTCTCCCAGCTTGGGAACTATATTCAGTAATTTAAATGGGATAAAAATGCAAGAGACAATCCAAACACTTAGCCAGCTTCGGAACCCAGCTACTTCCACGGGAAACATGAGAACCACAAAACTGAAGTGCCAGGTAACAGTTTCACATCCATCCTTTGGGCTTCAAAGAAGAAGCTCAGCGCTTCAGAAACCTGAACTAAAACTGAGGTGATATTTTTGAGGTTTTGCTGGCCTCAGAACAGAACTAAATTTTACAGCAATGGAACTAAACTGGATCTTGGATTGTACAATACATTTTGAAAATGATTTTGGTTGCTGCGTGCATGTTACTGTAACTGATGACTATTCACACCAAACCTCACCCAGGCCAGTTGTAACGAATGTAACTTTAAAAGTAAAGGTGACAAATCAATCTTATTAACAGTTAACTTAAGAACAGAACTAGTACTTTCACATATTATATTAGTCAACTCTTTAAAGTTTTGCACATCTATATTGCATGTGAGAGAAGTTTGAACCATTCCAAAGAATGAGCATGAATACATATTTTGTGATTTTTTACTGACTACTGAAGGAAAGCTGAACTGACTTACGCTACTTGCAGGGGAAAAAATGAGAGGCAGCAAAAGGAAAACAAGTTGGTCCATCCAAGGAAAATCTAGATAAAGATTTATAGCTGTGCTCTTGACATACCAAATGCAGGTACTCAGCCTGTGACTCCTGGCACAGTCACATGGAAGAAACACAGAAAGATGACGATTCTGTGTTCGCAAAGATTACTGTTCACTTCCTACAAAACAGTGTGTTCAGTTCTAATGGGCAATGAGTTATTAAACGGGACAATGAAAACTAGCTGGAGTACGTAATCTGCTCCTCTGAAACCCAGAACTCTTTCATTCTGAAAAAGTCATTTCGTTCCCACAAAACACAGTATTACTGAACCAGGTCTGGACCGTGGTGGTTATCATTTAGCAAGGGTCGAGTAGTTTTTTTCTTCACAATCAAAATGCTAAGGAAAAGATTTTTTTTTAATGGATGAAAGGGTAATATATTCCCTTCCAGAGTAATAAAGCTCACAACAGTAGCATTCCCTACTTGCTCGTAGCAAACTAAGACACAGTGTGTGTGGATTTCAGCTGAGGCTTTGTCGGTTCGTACGACAACATTAAGCTAATTGACTGAATTCCTCAAAAACAAAGCAAAACCCAGTGAGATAAAACAATTATGTCTACTTAATAAAATGCAAGACTTCAAACAGAGGTTTGCTTGTCTTTCAATCAGAGAAATCCACTGCAACCAGGAGAAAGGAAAAGTGTACTTAAACACTTCAGCACAAATAACTCTTTAGTTAGAATAGTAACACGATCATAAATCCCCCCGATTATGTGTATTTTTTAATCCATTATGTTACGCATTTTGTCTTCAAAGCGGTATACCTGCAACATATAATCATCACGCAAAGTTTTCAAAGAACTTCCATGGAAAACACGGCTTAAAATAACACAAGACAGAAAGGAAACATTACTTCCACCAGAGCGCTTACTGATGGTGCAAATTCTGCCGCGAGCGTCCTGAGGTTAATTCACCCCTAAGGACATTCTAAGGATGGTCACGGGGGTTGCGAGCACCTGCGGGAGGCGCACCCCGCCTAACTGCGATGCCCCGCCGCGCACGCTGCTGCAACCCACGGCCGGTGTGTGGGGGAGGACGGGCTTTTCCCTGCTCGGCGGGAGCGAGCGGTGCGGTGCGGTGCGGTGCCGTGCCGTGCCGCGCTGGAGGGGAACCCCCAGAGCCGTGCGGTGCCGTGCCGTGCGGTGCCGTGCCGGAGGGGAGCCCCCAGCGCCGTGCCGTGCGGTGCCGTGCCGTGCCG